>JAOEGS010014518.1:0-27394 GCA_025447755.1 Corythornis vintsioides
CCCCGCTAGGCCCCGCCCCCTTCCCCGCAACGCCCAATGGGCGCCGCCGCCTTGCGCCGCCGCGCGCCCGCCGCTCTTCCCTCTCTTAAGCGGCTTCGATGCCCCCGCCGCCGCTCCGCGCGCTGCTCGGCACACGCAGCCGCCGCCGCTCCCGCCTCTCCCCTCCCTCTGCTCGGCCCCGTCCCGCCGCCTCCAGCCCCGCCGCCGTCCCGGGGCCGCCATGGACACCGGCAGCAAGGTGAGCTCCGCCGCCGCGCCTGACGGAAACCCTCGCTGGCTCCCTTGCGGTTTCTTTTTCGCTTCCCTCCCTTCCCTCCCGTCCTTCCCCCCCTCTCCCTCCCTCCGCCGCCCGCTCCGAGCGCGTTACACAACCCGGGAGCAGCGACCGGCTGCGGGGAGAGGAGGGGAGCGGAGGGAGCCGGGCGCTGTTTGGGCTCCTCTTGCCGCTCACCGGCCAGCCCCGCCAAATGAAATGAACGCGTGTGTGCGTGCGGGGAACGGGGGGGGATGTTTTAATGTCTTTAAAATTACTCCCAAACCGAAGAAAAGCGGCCCCGAAACTGCGCAAACCTCCGTTTCAGCGCTTCGGAGAAAAGACTTTTTGGGTGTTTCTTCCCCCCCCGAGTCTGTTTTATTTTTGAGGTGCGAAAATACGTTTGGAAAGATCATTAAAGAGTAAAAAAAAAAAAAAACAAAACAAACCCCAGAAAAGCCCTTTTGGCCCCATTTTGATGGAGAAGAAAAGGCAGCGAGGCTCCCGGAGGGGGTGTCGGGGCCTCTCTCGGGGCTGAGAGGCCCGGGTGACACTGGGAGGGACCTCCCAAGACAGCTCCCCCCAGCCCTCCCCCCCGGCTAAGCTGGGTCATATCCCTCCGTGACTCCTTTGCCCCGTTTTGACCTAATTCCCACCAATTTACCCTCCCGAAATTGAGTTATTAAATCATCGAAACTCCCACGGCCGGTCGGCAGTAGCTGAGTCCTCCCTGGGTCACCCCCCCAAACCCACCCCGGGTTCTCCCCTCCTGCAATAAATTCGTTTGTATTACTAGAGGTGGGTTAGAGTGAGGTGATGTCAGGCCCTAAATGAGGACAGTGAGTTAATTGCGGTGGGGTCATTAAGGTTAGAGCCCGGGGTCTGCTCCTCCCGCACTCACCTGGGGGTGAGGGGCTCCCCCACTAAAATATTCCTTTTTTTCTCCCAGTGTTTTGAGCTTTAGCCAAGTACGTAGGTTGGGCTTTATTATTATTATTATTCCAGAAAGGTAAAGAAAAAAAACCCAAACCCCTCTCTGTGTCCAAACAGCACCTAACGAAACCCCTAAAATAATAATAATTACAGATGAAAGGACTCGCTCCTCATTTTCTCCCCCCTCCCCAGCTTTGCAGAGTGGGGGGGGATAATCTCAATCTGATTTTCTCACGAGCTGGCCGAGCCCCAGCGCTGGGGGAGTTTGGTGTGAGAGGTGTGGGGTTGGGAACTGGGAGCTGGAAACTGGGAACGTGCCGGCCGGCAGCGCAGTGATGGGGGCAGGAATTAAAAAGAAATTTGCTCTCGTAACGAGAGAAATCTGATGCTGGCCGGGAGCGACCGAAATGGAGCCCGAGACTCTTCTTCCCTTCGTTTTGTTTTGTTTTGTTTTTTCTAGACGTGGAATTGCTCCATTAGATAAATTCAGGTTACAAGTGATTAATATATATATATTTTTTTTCCTGAAGGTAATTAATCGCCGGAGCAATTTGCCACGCTCTCGTGGGCGATGCTTAAATAGCGCAAGGCGGGGGAGGGAGTTTTGTGGAAGGTGGTGGGGCTGGGAGCCGGGGGCAGAGCTCACCCCTCTATCCTTCCATTTAATATTTAATATTATTAAAGCGGGACGTGCTTTTCTGGCCTCGGAGCCGAGCTTCCTTGGCTTTTATTTTTTTTGCATGAGAAAACATCTCCCGGGCTCGTCGCAGCCGAGCTCTTGCGGTTGCAAAACTCGGAGGGATCCTGTCGCCGTCCCCAGCTGACCTTTAAGGGGGGGGGGGGTAAAAAAAACCCCATTAAAATCATAACAACGCTGCTCTGACTGCGCTTCCCATCTCTGCGGATTTTCTCCCGCACCCGTGACCCCCTAAAATCGGGGTTGTGTTGGTTGTTACCCCATCCCTCGGCTGCAAAGTCAACCCCCCCCCACTTCCAGCTGGCGAACGCCGGCGCCGTGGCACATGCCGCGGCTTCGGGAGCAGGTTTCACCCGGCCCTCGGTGGGTGCGTAAGTTTTTCCTGGCCTGGGAGCCAGCCTGGAGCTGCGTTATCCCGGGCAAAGGCTGCATCTGGTTCTCTGGTTCCCTTCCCTGCCGACAAGCGTGCGGGATGCTGCGAGCTTGCTCCCTTTCCCTGCCCTCCCCGGGCGGGACCTGTTCCAATCAGCCCCCTGGGATGCTCGTTAAAGCCTCGTGGCTAATTGTTATGGGCTGTTTTTAAACGTGGATCTTCCTGAAATTCCCTCCTGGGACATGTATTTTTAATATTCTTCTTGGGTTTTTGTTTGTTTTGCTGTCTTTTTTTTTTTTTTTTTTAAAGAGATTATTCATTTCCTTGTTCCGTGAACGGGCAGCATCCCAAAATCTTATCTGTTGCAGGGAGGAAAAAACCCAATATGGGTAAAGAGTTTTAAAGTGTGACCCGCTGAAGGGTTGGGGGGACTGTTGTGTTGTCCCCCCACAGGTTGATACCACCTCAGAGCTTCCGTGTTGTGAGCACGAAGGAAGCAGGAAACAACCAAAAAACCTTAATTTTCTTAAAATTAGAAGCGCTGCCTTCACTTTATTTAAAACAACCCATTAGTATTACCTATATCCAGTCAGTAAATAAGTTTACTGCATGGAAGTGAGAAGGGGAAGAATGTTGGGTGGCTTTTTTTTTTTCCCTCCTTCTTAACTCTAAATAAAGCTGCTGTTTTCTGCAAGCAGCTAAGACCCAACCCCATCAACCCCGCGCGTGGTTTTGCGGGAGTTTCCTGTGCAAGCCTGCCCTTAAAAAGTTTGTGTTTGGTGGTTTTGTGTTGGGTTTCTTTTTTTTTTTTTTCCTACTAACTCACCATCTTAAGCCTCTCCTTTAATGGTGAGGTTAAAGCTGAAAGGCTCCCGGATCGGGTCGGGTGGCGTGTTTGGAACTGGGAAGCCTGGAGAGAGCGGGAGGAGCTGACTCATGGTGACCCTGCCTGGGGAGAGCCTCCAAAAGCTCCAGCAGCTCTGGCCCCATCGCCTCCTTTTGCTGCTGGAGATTAATCTATAAAGTTTATTCTATTTTTTTTTTTTAAGCTAAAGGATTGGAATTTAATGTCTTCTCTTTGGATTTCAAATTGCAAAAGTCATTTCCCAGAGTAAACTGCACTTTGATCCTCATCCCTGTGAGTCACCCACGCGCTCCCAGGACACGGGACATCGTGTGAGCCCCAGCTCAGGCCAGGTGAAGGCAAAACTGGGGGGGGGGGGGCACTCAAAAAGAGACAATTCCCCCCTAAAAAAAGCAAAGGGTGGCTTTTTTTTTAATAAAAGTAAACAAATTCCTCCAAACCACTCGGACCTGAACCACTTTCTTACTTTAATGGCACTTGTCCAAGCACAGGTTGCTCTCAGCATTCCCAGTGTCACCTGGTGGAGCAGCAGGTGGATGGATGAGGTCGGAATTGGGATTTTTGGAAGGGTTTATTTTAAGGCTTTTTCTTTGTTTTTCTGCAACACCAGCAACTTCCCAGCCTGTTTTTTTGCCTTCCCGAGCAGGGCCTTTTCTTCTCGGTGTGGGATTCAAAACCACTGAACAAATCCCAAGTGCCAAAACTTCCCTGATTAGTTGTGTTGGGGCCAAGCCTAATTAATGGCCTTCATTAACAGGGCTGGCTTGATTCCTTGATGCTTTTTCCCCGGCAAACTTTGACACGGGGGGGAAGCGGCTTGGCTGGTGTGATGAGGTCAGAGGGCAGCATTTATTGATATTTATTTAATAATATTTATTTTAAAAGGGAGAAAATGAGTTTTAAATAAGAAAATAGTAGATTTTCTTGCATATTCCTTATTTAGGGGTTTGTGTTTAGGTGGCATCCGACCGGCCCTGATCCCTTGGGAATATTAATGTGACACTGGGGAGCATCCCATGGTTGGGGTGATGCACCTGGGATAACCATGGAGAGCCCCCCCTCCCTCCCTCTTCCCCCATCCCCCCTAAATTAAGGGGTTTATGAATTTCACGTGGATCATCCCAAAGCTGATTAACCGGGAATGTCGGATCCTGGTTCTCGGAGCTGAGCGCCGGGAAAATCTCCTGCCTGGGCTAATTGGGCTGTTAACGAAGGTGGCCCAAGCGCTGCCCTGCCCTGACCCTGCTCCCGAACAAGGCTCCGATTGTGGCTCCGGCTGAAGCAGGAGGAAGAGGAGGCGGGCGGAGGGTTTGCCAAGCAGCCGGGATTTTGCCGAGGGACTGTTAATTAGGCTCCTTCGTTAGCGGGAGGGGGTCCTGGAGCCGGTGCCCGGCGGCGTCACCGCGGCATCCCCAAAAGCATCTCTGGCTGGCACCCTGCCCGAGCGTCACGTGGAGCCCTGCCAGGGCATCCTGCAAGCCTAGATAAACCCTCCCATCCCAGGCAGAAGCGCAAAATTCCTGGAATCCCCAGACACCACTTTTTTTTTTTTTTAGCTCAAAAAAAAACCCCAGTTATGTGGGGTTTTTTTTTTATTATTTCCCATACCCACGTGGGTTCTGTACAAAAAAAAGTCCAAATTTCTCCTTTCCACTTATTTCTGCTCGCAGCGTTTCTAGATTCCCTCCTCTCGTGCTCCCCCTGCGCCGGGCCTCTCTGGGGTTGGGGGAAGGGGGTTGTTCAGAGCTGACTTCCCCCCAATTTAACCCTTCTTGGGGGCTTCCTTCCCTTCCCTCCCGCAGATGACGGCTCGCCTGATGATCGCCGTGGGCGGCGCGGTGCTGGGGTCCCTGCAGTTTGGCTACAACACCGGCGTCATCAACGCCCCGCAGAAGGTGGGTGACCCCCTCCAACCTCGGGGCAAAACTCCGCTCACCCCTCGCTCGAAAACAAACCCTCACCTGACACCAGCCCAGGCGAAAATAGTACATCCCGCTAGGCAGCTTACTGGCCTTAATGGGATTTGAGAGGGAGTTATTTAGCTCCCCACCCTCCCCTTCTCGGGAGAATTAGTTTCCTCCATGCTTGGTGTTTTCGCTGGGAAGAATCCCAGGGACAACTGCAGGATGTTGGCTGGGTGGGACTTTTAACCTTGGCTTTTTGAGTGGAGCTCTGGGACTTGAGGAGGGTTTGAGTCATCTCCAAGGCAGGGAAGAAGAGAACGGCTGCTCCAGTGGGAGTTTTGCATCCCAGAGGAGAGAGGGGTGGCTGCGGGCAAAGGGGAAAGCATTTGCCCCTTCCCCTAGTGCAGGGGCAAAGGGGTATAGAAAGTGGGGAGCATTTGTCCCTTCCCCTAGTGCAGGGTTGGGACCTCCCTGTCGCTGTAGGTATGCTGGGAGCTTTGGAAAGCTTTCCCAAAATAAAGTGCCTTCTTTTTCTGAAGGTGGTTAAAGGCTTGGAAGTGTTGGCTCGGAAATGGTGGTGCCCTGGACACAGCTCAGCTGCCAGGGTGAAGTGTTGGGGGGCAAACTGGGGTCATGCTGCTGGGAGAGAGCAGAGCCTGTCCCCCAGCATCACCCCTAGTAACTAAATCCCCCAAGGCAAGATTCATGCCATGAGATTATCAATACCATAATCTTTAGGCTGCAAAACATTGCTCCAAAAATTTGTGGGTGAGGAGACCCCCCTGTGGAAAAATTTCCCAGACCCCAGGAAGGACAGCAAAACCAAAGATGAGAATTGTCATTATTTGAGGTGTATTTGATCATGGTGAGTGGCCCGAGCAGGATCTCGGCCATCTGGAGGCTGTGACTCCCTCCCAGCACCCTTGGTGCTTGCATCCCATGTTTAAAGGACTTTCCTTCATCCCCTTCTAATCCCAGAGGTGCTGCTCTGGGTGACATGGGCACCCTCAGGACAGAGCCCTGGTTCCTCCAGTCCTCCAGCAATGCAGGATCCTCTCAGTGGGTGTTGCCTCAGTTTCCTTCATGCATTTTAGGGTTGGACCCTCAGGGGTGGGCCGTGTGTTTTAGGGAGCAGTCACCCAGCGAGTGATGCTGTGGTTGGGGCAGAACTGATGTGGGAGAAGGATACACTGGGACAGGATAAGCCCTGGGGAGTGGGATCCTCTGGGAAGTGGGGGTTCATCCCACCTTTGTGGGTGGGGATGCCCCTTGGGGTGCAGGACTGGGATTGGAGGCACAGGATGCAGGATTGGGGTGCATCAGAGTTGGAATGGGAATGCACCAGGGTACAGGATGGAGATGCACTGGGATTGGGATGAGAATGTGTTGGGGTGCAGGATGAGGTCCCCTTGGGATAAGTTCAGGCTCAGGGTTGGTCTTGGGACGCAGATGGGTGCAAGAGACACTTGGCTGAGATGCAGTGAGGGTGAGAGAAGGGAAAACCCTCCAATTTTAAGGAAATGCAATTACTGTTTTCATGCTTCTCTCCTTAAACTTGTAATTTTTCATCTCCCACCACTCCTCTCCTGGTGAGTTTTTCCATCCATCCTTTTTCTGCAGAGGAAAGGAAGATGGGAGAGGAGTATTGAGTTTAAATTCTTGATAAGCCACAGCCCAGTGCAGCTGGGACAGCCCTGAGGCCTCCATGGTCACTTGGGTTGAGTTTCTTTTTTTGGCTCCAAGTGGAGAGAGCTGGAGGCTTTGGGAAGAACAGGGAGGAATTTGGAGCAAGGTTTGGTGGGATGTGTGCAGAGCCCCACTTACCCCCACTGAGAGCATGAGCTTGGCTTCTCCAAATAATTAATTATTGGGGGGATGTTAGGAACAGGGGAATCATGGAATAATTTGGGTTGGAAGTCCCCAGAGTATCAAAACCTCCAGGTGAAGTAGGAGGCAGAAGAAGAAAACATGTAAATATGGAAATCCTGATGGTTTAGGGGCTTTGGAAAAGGAACAGCTTAAAGAAATCACCCCATAATTGAAGTTTCTCTCAAGGTGTGGGGTGTGTCTCTCCCATTTGTGCCTGGAGAGTAGAGAGAGAGGGGTGGTTGTGCCAGAGCTTTGTCGGGCACGTGTGGAAACCTTTGGAGCAGGAGGCCTCGGAGGTGCTGGAGCTTCCCCTGCCTGCAGGAAATCTCTGCTCCTTCCAGCTGGGGTCGGTCGGGCACCTTATCGAGCCCGTTGCCTTTTTTGGTTTGGATGTTTGTGACCCTTAAATAACTTACTTGAACCTTCCAGCAGTGGCTGGCTTGGAAAATAATAATAAATTTACAAAAAAAAAAAAAGGTGTTTTGCGAAGGTGGAAATTGCAACCAAGCTGGATGTTGGAGTTGCAGAATTCCAGAAGTGTTGCGTTAGGGGAAATATTGCAGGGCAGGTAAAATAAAAAAAAACCAAACCCTCGAAGCTGAAGGGAGTGTCCAGGTGGGTGAGAATTGATCCCGTCCACCTCCAGCTGCTCCCATGACCCTGTTGTCTTCCTCACCTCCCTCCAGTGGCTCTGCCCTCTGGCCGTGCCCTGGGGAGGAGCGTGACCTCCCTGCGGCCACCCCGCCGGCCCACGGAGGTGTTTTGGGAACGCCGTGGCTCTCTGGGCAGGGCCAGAGCAGAACCCGTCCGGCTGCATTTCCCTGGTGCATCCCATCAGGTTCCCTCCCTCGGGTTGGAGCCGAGCCACCGGCTGAGCCGCTCCCGGCCCCGTGACGCATCGTCTTGTGAGCCACGTTTGCCGGCCAAGGGTGGCTGGGTGACTCGTAATGCCGGTGGCACGGATGAAGTCAGGATGGTTTTCACCCGTGGCTTTGTTTCCTCCCCTCCCTGCCTCTCCTTCTGCAGGTGATTGAGGATTTCTACAACCGCACGTGGCTGTACCGATACGAGGAGCCCATCAGCTCCGCCACCCTCACCACGCTCTGGTCCCTCTCCGTCGCCATCTTCTCCGTCGGAGGCATGATCGGCTCCTTCTCCGTGGGGCTCTTTGTTAATCGCTTTGGACGGTGAGCACCGAGCACGGGGAGACCCCTGGTGCACCTCAGCAGGGGTGCTGTGCAGCCCCACCACACCCCGGTGTTCCGGAGTGGCTTTGGGCACCTCTCTCCTGCCAAGAGCTGTTCTCCCAACACCTCCATGACCCCTGTGGTCCTCCTCACCCTCCTCTCTTCCCTCCCCAGGCGCAACTCCATGCTGATGTCCAACATTCTGGCCTTCGTGTCCGCCGTCCTCATGGGCTTCTCCAAGATGGCTTTGTCCTTCGAGATGCTCATTCTCGGCCGCTTCATCATCGGCCTCTACTCCGGCCTCACCACTGGCTTTGTGCCCATGTATGTGGGCGAGGTGTCACCCACCGCTCTGCGGGGCGCCCTGGGGACCTTCCACCAGCTCGGCATCGTCCTGGGCATCCTCATCGCTCAGGTGAGCGCCGGAGAACCCCTGGTGGGGTGGAGGTGTCTCCTGTCTTTGGTGCTGATGTTCCTGAGGTCCTGCAGGGAACGGGGGGTTAGTGCAGCAGCACGGGGTGTTGGATCTGTGGTGGCTCTTCAGGTGGAGGTGAGGCTGGAGGGGGGACCTGGAGAGGGGATGCTGTGAGATCTCAGGGTTTGGGATGAGCGGCATTGTGGCATGATGTGGCAAACTGGAAACAACACAGCTGTCTGTGTCATTCCTATGGGTATCTGTGAGGAGCAGAGCTGGGTCCAGCTTAGGCTGGAAAAGGATTTCTTAGCCCCTCTCATCCTCAGGTGTTCGGTTTGGACTTGATCATGGGAAATGACTCTCTCTGGCCGTTGCTACTGGGCTTCATCTTTGTCCCAGCACTCCTGCAGTGCATCATCCTGCCCTTCGCCCCCGAGAGCCCCCGATTCCTCCTCATCAACCGCAACGAGGAGAACAAAGCCAAGAGTGGTGAGTGACCCCGTCCCTCAGCTCGGCCGGCCACGCAGGAGAGTCCTCAGCTGCTCCTGACTCCACCTCTTCCACTTAGTCCTCAAGAAGCTCCGGGGCACGACGGACGTCAGCAGCGACCTTCAGGAGATGAAGGAGGAGAGCAGGCAAATGATGAGGGAGAAGAAGGTCACCATAATGGAGCTCTTCCGTTCCCCCATGTACCGCCAGCCCATCCTCATTGCCATCGTCCTGCAGCTGTCCCAGCAGCTCTCTGGCATCAATGCAGTGAGTTTTAGGGGGACCTGGCTGCTGTGGCTCTGCTTGTTTCACCCACAACTTGGGTCCTGCTGTCTCTGAGGTGTCTTTTCCTCATGTTCATCCCTGTCTTTTGTAGGTCTTCTACTACTCCACCAGCATCTTTGAGAAGTCTGGTGTGGAGCAGCCTGTCTACGCCACCATCGGCTCCGGCGTGGTGAACACTGCTTTCACAGTCGTTTCAGTGAGTTTGGGGTCCACTGGGGAAGGTGGAGAGATGGGGACTGTCGTTCATGTTGGACGTGTGCTGATGGACACCTGTCTCCATCCAACAGCTCTTCGTGGTGGAACGAGCAGGACGCAGGACCCTCCACCTGATTGGCCTGGCGGGGATGGCGGGCTGTGCGGTGCTCATGACCATCGCCCTGACGCTGCTGGTGAGTCAGGAGTGTGGAGGGCACAGGGGGGCAGGGAGGAGGCCCTGCAAACTGGCCCCTGGTGTGGAGGCTTGGAGGAGGAGGTCTGGTAGGAAAGGGGCTGAAGGAAGGCACTCTTAGAGGTGATGGCTGAGCTGTCCCTGCTGCCCACATCTCTCTGGAGGACCCAGAAACCCAGTCCTCAATCTGGAGAGAAACCTCACGGCTGCTTTGGCCATCTTATCTGGGCTGGCCAGATGCTCCATCTCCCTTCACAGAGCTGACCTCTCTCTCTCTCTCTCTCTTTCCCTAGGACCAAATGCCCTGGATGTCCTACCTCAGCATCGTGGCCATCTTTGGCTTTGTGGCCTTCTTTGAGATCGGCCCGGGCCCCATCCCCTGGTTTATTGTGGCAGAACTGTTCAGCCAAGGCCCTCGTCCAGCTGCCTTCGCTGTTGCCGGGCTGTCCAACTGGACCTCCAACTTCATTGTGGGCATGGGCTTCCAGTACATCGCGGTAATCACCTCTTGGTCTCACAGTGGGAACGGGGCTGGTGCTGCGTGAGCCATACTGTTGGGTTGGGAGACTTGTCTCAGCCCCAAAACCTGGGCTGGGCTGGTGCAGTTGGGTGAAAGCCCTGAGGGAAGAAGATGGGAGCCAGGATCTGAATGATCTCGATGGCCCTTATGGGGTCCCATCCAAGGAGAGGTTCTCTCTGGAGGGAGCCAGGATTGTTCTGTGGTGGCAGGGTGATCCCTAGATGGTCCTGAGGCCATATACCAGGCTTGGCACTGGTGCTGCAGCACCATCTCCATCCGCACCCTCACCCTTTCCTCCTCTTTCCTCCTTCCCAGCAACTCTGTGGCTCCTACGTCTTCATCATCTTCACGGTGCTGCTCGTCCTCTTCTTCATCTTCACCTACTTCAAGGTGCCGGAGACGAAGGGTCGGACCTTCGACGAGATCGCCTCTGGTTTCCGGCAGGGGGGCGGGAGCCAGAGCGACAAAACCCCGGACGAGTTCCACAGCTTGGGTGCCGACTCCCAGGTGTGACCCACCCACGGCCACACCCACCCACCCACCTTCTCCTGAGCTCCTTGGCTTTTATTTCTTCAACCCGCTTTGTACAGAAAACCAGGATGGAGATTGCTGGGGGCTCCTCCCCTCTCCAGACCCCCTTCCTGGTTTGTATGGGACAGACTGACCTATTTTTTAATTTTATTTTATTTCCTGCTAGGAACTATATTATTTTTTGGGTGGGGTTGGTTGTTTTTTAGCTGGTTTCGCGTCCAGGATTTCAAAGATTTTGGGGGGGGGGGGGGAAAAACAAATCCCAACCTCGGGGCCTCTGCTGCTCCTCGTTCCTTTTTACCGACGCGATAGGTGGTTTAAGGAGATCACGTAGTGGGAGGTTTTTAAAGCTGGAAACATCTTTTTTTTTTTTTTTTTTTAACATTCTAATCATAGGAAAAAACCAACAACAATCAGGTAAATCGACTAAATCTTAAACCAACGATTTTTCTTTTTTTAAACACGGAGGTTTGTTTGTTTTTAAAGCAGCCTGCTTTTTATTTTTTTCTTTTACTTTCCCCACCACCCCCCTCACAGGTTCATGGACCTGGGGAGAAAAAAGGGGGGTGTGTGTGTGTGTGTGTGGGGGGGTGTTGCTTCTGAGGACGGACAGATGGACATCCCGGCGCTGGCTGTGAGCGTCGCTTCCTTTACCTGAATTCCAGCCGGGAAGGGGATGAGGGGAGGGAGAATCTCTTGTGGTTTTTAATCTTGGCAATATTTGCCCGACGACAGCGGGACCTGGCACCAACACACTACAGCAGCAACCCCCCCTCTCCCCTTCCTCCTCCTCCTCCTCCTCCTCCTCATCACCCCCTCGCCTCCATCGTCACGCGGACTCCTCCGCTCCCTGCTCTGTGTATAGACTGGAAGATATTTATATATATTTTTGTTCAATGGTTGTTAATAGTAGATGTTTAAGTTATAGCGGTTCTGATTCGACGAGCAACGTTGTACTGTAAATATTCCTGGAGTATATTCACACTGTATAATGTATACAAGAGGAGAAAAGATGAAAAAGAAAAAAAAAAAAAGGTACAAAGGCAGAGGTTAGAGGTTCTAGAGCGACTGAGAGGTCAGGATGCCTTTTTGTATAGTCATTACCTGCACTGTAGTTGTATCCATTGCACTGAGTTCCAGGCTGTAGTATATTAAAAAAAAAAGAAAAAACCCTAAAAAAAATAATTCCCCAAACTAAACCCCGGACAGCTATTACTTTTAAAAGAAAACTGAAAGGAGAAAAAAAAATAGAAAAACCCTAAAAGCAAAGCTTCCCCTCTTCCCATGCCCAGCTTGGGGGGGGGAGAGACTGGCACATTCCCAAAGCCACAGGCAGTTTTTTAAATAGTATTATTTTTTAATTTATTTGTCTGGTTTAGAAATGATTACACTTGACCACACTTGAAAGAAAAGTGGGAGGGAAGAAGTGAAAAATTAAAAGACAAAAATCCTCTCCCCTGCCCCATGTGGGGGCTCTGTGCAGCTTGGCACCCACCGAGTGCCTGCGTGGGGTGGTTTGTTGTTTTTTTATTTTTAAAGCAAATCCATAAAAACAAAAAAAAAAAAAATCAAGTGCCAAGAGGAAGGTGTGTGGTGTGCAAACAATAAACCAGGATGGATGCAGCAACCCAGCTGGCTGCCTCCTGTGCCTTCATTGCGCCTCGCCCGGGCTCTCCCCTCCCTTCCCATGGGCTTTGGTCTCCCTCTCCTGGAACTGGGGTGTGCTGGGTTTGGAGGGGCCTCGGGATCTTCTGGCTGGAGCTGACCTGCCCTGCTCACTTGCTGGACTCCAGAATTTCCCCCCTGGCTCTGCTTGTGACCATTGATCTGCTCTGGGATGGAGCCACCAGCTTGGGAGGGAGGGAAGTGATGGCTGCTGGTTCTTGGTAGGTTTGTCTTTTCCCTTGGCCTGATGAGGTGCCAAGAGCACCTCAGTCTTTGCTGCAAGTCTGAACACTTCCAGCAAAGAAATGCTGATCTTGGTCACTTCAGCATTTTTGCTTGGTTGGTTTTCCTGTTTATGGGCTGCCCTGAACTGTGTATGCTGGAAAAGGCTCTTGTAAAATCTGCTAAAGCTTTCCAAACTGTTCTCCATCTTTTCGTTGTTTCCCTCCCCAGAGCCTGTCTGTCCCTGCTCCCTGGGTTGCTGGGCCCTGTGCAGAGTTATTTGCACACTGTGAAGGAGCTGGGAGCAGAGACATGGAGCTGCAGGCTCAGCTGAGCTCCAGAGCATCCCAAGGGATTACAAGTGCAGATCCAAATCCCTGGTCCTGGTGACCTGAATCCTCAGTGCCCTGAGGCATGGTGCCAGCAGCTGCCATCCCCATGGGGGGGTTGTCCCACTCAGGGGGAGAGCAGATGAGGGTGGATGTGTCCACCAGCATCTCCCATAGCAGGATTCTGAGGTCTGCCACCCTGATCAGCCCACCCCTCTGGAATTAAAAGCTGGCTGCAGCAGAGGCTTCCCCTTCCCCAGCAGCATCCACCCCTTCGAATCACTCAGGTCCCAGCTTGACGAAGCATTTGAAGAGCAAACTTGACTCGGGTCCCAAGGCAAGCAAGGCAATTAAACACGCTCATAAATCCTCCTGAAGTAAATGAGAGTTAATCTCAGGCTTAAAGCTCCCCTGGCTCAGGCCCTCAGCAGCAGGGTGAGTTTCCCTTCCCCTCTCCCCGGGCTGCGCGAGGCCATCACATGCTCTGGAGCCTGAACCCAGCTCCCCACACAGCCCCCCATGCCCCTTGCTCTCCTCTAACCCTTCTCCGAGGGCTTTTCACCAAGTGCTACCCTGCTCTGTCTTCTCTTGGCTCTCCAGGGTGGATGCTCCCAGAGCTGTGGGGCAGGAGGGTGCTCAGTGGAGGTCCCTGCACAGGGTGACACAGGGAACTTCCTCTTCTTGAGGCTAGACATGAGGAAACCACGTCTGCTCTGCGGTGGGAGCTCCAAGTGGAGCTCATTGCCCTTTTCAGCCTTTCCCTCAAGACTGCCTGGTTCCTCACGCTCTTTTTTTTTGGTCCCTCCTGGATGCAAGTTCTTCTGTAAGTGGAACAAATTAATCCCTTGGTGCCCAGAGCTACAAGACACCTCTGAGGCTCTGCAGGGAGAATGTAGGTGGGGAGGTGGAGGGGCACTGCAGAGAGGTGCAACTCCTGGCTGAGCCCAGATGGGTCCTGGGTTGACAACCACCTCTAGTAGGTGTGCAGGGACCTTCCCTGTGTCCCTCCCTTATCCCTCCCTGGCATCTCCCTCATCAAACTGAAAAGCAAATTGAGGAAACCAGTAACAAACACACCTCAGCTGCTCTCAGCTTCTGGACGGACAATGTGAGGACGTAAGAGGCTGTTTGCTTACTCATCAATCATTAGGTAACGATTTATGTGTTGTGTGCTGCCTGTGCTTTTGTTTCCTACCCTCACACTCTCATTCCATTACAGGCCACGAGGTTGAGCAGTGTGTGAGAATTTAACTCCTACCAAAACATTCACTTTCCAAACCCCTTGAGAGGGAACGGGGCACAGGAAAGAGCAGCAGCAGAAAGCACCTGTGGCTTGGAATGCTTCTTGTTTACAGCAACCCAGCTGAACAGCTGTAACCCAGTCCAACAGGCAGCCAGCAGGTAAGCAATGCCTGGCTCTGGCAAATGCTTTATTTTGCCTTGGAAAGTTTGGAGTTAATCAACTTCAGCAAATGACCGATGGCTTCTGATGATTCCTGTTGGGGCTGTTGTTTCACCAGGTCCAAGGCTTTCACTCCCACCTCACGGGCCTGCGACCGAACACAAGGGACTTGGTAATTGTTAGGAATTTGGCTTTTCTCGGTGCCTTGCTCTGGGCTGGCTGCACTGGAGCAGATCCAGGCTCCAGCCACTCAGCCGCCTGCTCCAGAGGGTGACCTGGACAAGCTGCTTTGCAGGAGAGAGTAAAGCTGCCAGCAGATACCATACTGAGGATCCAGTGGTGCAGACGGAGATTAGTGCCCCCAGACTCCCCGTGCTGGAGAGTGTTACCTCCTGCCTCACACAGCAGCTCGGCTGAACATTCCCAAAGCTATTTCAGGAAAAAAACCAACCCTCCAACCAGCTGTGTTGACTAAATCCCTCCTTTCCCTCGGCTGCTCTTCCAGGGTGTTCTCACAATTAGAAAGCTTTGCCTTTCTTCTAATGTGAATTCATTTCTTTGTGTCTTCCCAGCACTGACGCACATCATTAAGGTTTTTTTTTCTGATATAATGAAGGGTCCATCAGAAATCTGTGTTTTCACCCACCAAAAACAGATGCAGGAGAAACTCTACTTTTGAGTGCTTTGCTCAAAGAACCCTGATTTCCAGGTGGTTACTGCTCCACACTGCCCCAAAATTTTTAATAGAGAGATTTGGGCACTCTGAGGTCTTGCAGAGAGACACACTTGAGGCCACGTCTTGCTTGCTGTCTAACGTCTGGCCTGGTGTCTGAGTACAGCTTGTGAGAGGGTGCCAGATGAACAGAGACAACTGTTTTCATGGCATAGGGTGAAACAGAGCAAGCCAACCCTCCTGGGTCCTTCCAGAGAAGCTTTACCTTAGGTAAATCCCCAGTCAGGTACCAGAGCATGGCAAGGGCATGCAGGACCCTGGCAGTCTCCCCAGGCTGCTGCTTCGGTGCCTGCTCTCGGACATCTAACACCTTGGTCAGTACCCGTATTCCTTCTTCTTCCTGGTCTTCAGCTGCACCAGAGTGAAAGAATCTTGTTGGATGGATGGAGGAATGGATGGAGGAATGGATGTGTGAGATAATATATTCAAAAGTATCCCACTATCTCTTCTAGACATCAAAGCGTTTTAACCCCACACGGTATCCCAGCTCCATGCAGATTCCACACCCATTATCAGGTATCTTTTCACCCAGTCTGAAGTCATAACAGTCTCATACAACTTTCATATGCCTGGCAACACTGGAGATAGTATCACAAAGCCCTGTCTTGGGGTGGTTCCTACTGATGGAAACAGCAGCAGATGATGGGATTCCCTGAAGTGTTTCTCTTCCCTGACAATACTCCTATGAACAGAGGTAGTAGAAAGACAAAGAGCAGAGTCCAGCCTGGCTGTGGTGGAGTACAGGGTAGTACCATGACACCAGCATGTTATCTAATGCCTCAGGCATCTTAATGTCCCAGTAAGAGGCTCCTCAGCTTCTCTCCTGAGAGTATTCTCCAGATTAATACACCAAATTAGCTACACATGCTTTTCCACTGTGTCCTACTGCTCCAGAGGGCATAGCTGCAAGCCTGCCTGAGATGAAATGTTTCTTTAATTAAATGAAGACAAAGGAGCTGCAGAGGTGCTGGAGCATGTCCAGAGAAGGGCAGTGGAGCTGGGGAAAGGTCTGGAGCACAAGTGTGGTGAGGAGCAGCTGCGGGACCTGGGCTTGTTGAGCCTGGAGAGAAGGAGGCTCAGGGTAAACCTTCTGGCTCTGACAGCTCCTGATAGGAGGCTGGAGCCAGGGGGGGGTCAGGCTCTGCTCCCAGGGAACAAGTGACAGGACAAGAGGAACAGCCTCACGTTGCCCCAGGGGAGGTTTAAATTGGATCTGAGGAGCAATTTTTTGCCCTTGAGGGTTGTCAGGGGCCGTCCCAGGCTGCCCAGGGCAGGGGTGGAGACCCCATGATCCCTGGAGGGGTTTCAGAGCTGTGAAGCTGAGGGATGTAGGTTAGTGGTGCCCTGGCTGTGCTGGGTTAATGGTTTGACTTCATGATCTTAAAGCTCTTTTCCAACCCAAACAATTCTATGAGTCTATGAAATGAGAATGCTGAAGTGGAATCTCTGAAAGGCAGACTCTGGCATTGTTAAAGTCACTGCCTGGGGCTCTGTGAAAAGGAGCCCGGAAACAAAAAAGGGCAAAACTGCAGTTCCACTTGAACACCCTCGTTGCTAAACCGGCCTCGGTTGTTTCATCCAGCACCAGCTGCTGAGTCTCAGCCTCAGAAACACCCGTGGCTCCAGTTCTGTGCAAACCCTCACGCCAAGCCCCGAGGCCATCAGCACGACCCTCAGGACACCCAGAGCCCTTCACACCCCAGCTCCCCGCGGGGCCCGGCGATAGCGGCGCTTACTCAGCCGCTGCACGTCGCCTTCCTTCTCTCGGTCCAACGGGGCCGGTTCCGCCCGTGCCTCCTGAGTTTGCTCCTGTGCCTGCAGTGACCTCAGGAGAAAGGCACGCCAGATGCTGGTCACCTAGCAGGAAGCAAAGGAATTATTTCACTCGCATGAATACGCCGAGTGGAGCCGTTTGTCCTTCTGTAAACAACACGTCCCACGATCGCCCGGCCCCACCGCTGCTGCCGGGTGTTTCACTCGGGGATCTGGAAGCTCTTGTCCCACTGGCAGGCTCAGCTGGGAGCTCGTTTCTCCAGGTGGCTATTGGTTTTCGTCCCATTTTGAACAAATCCAGCTAAGTAGGGAACTGAAAGGGAACTGGGGTGAAGCGTGCAGGGGAGTGGGAGAAGGTTGCGCTGCTGCCACATAGAATCCTGAACTGGTTTGGGGTGGAAGGGACTTTTAGAGTGGTCAGGGACATCTGCAACTAGAGCAGGTTGCTCAGAGTCCCCTCAGCCTCACCTGGGATGGTGCCAGGGATGGGGCAGCCACCACCTCTCTGGGCAGCCTGGGCCAGGCTCACACCATCCTCAGTGCCAAAATTCTCTCACTCCTCTCCAGTCTAAATCTCCCTCTTTGATTTTCAAACCATAGCCCTTTGTCCTGACCAAACAGGCTCTGCTCAAAATCCTTGTCCTCATTTTTCTAACAGGTGCCTTCCAAGTCCTGAAAACCCCCAGAAGGTTTCCCTGGAGCCTTCTCCTCTCCAGGCTGAACTCCCCCAGCCTGGCCTCCCAGCAGAGGGGTTCCAGCCCTCCCAGCATTGCTGGGGCCCCTCAAAAATCAGACTAAAGGTGTATTTTGTCAGTGAATAGAGCAATTAGCTAATTGTTACTCCCTGTGTTTGATTGCTCTGTTCTGACAAACTCTTATCAGGGTGACTTTGCACCGATTCTAGGTGTAAATTTTACGTGCCTCTTTTATATGCCAGTGACTCTTTCCTGGCCAGGGAAAGCCCTTGGTGACCCTCTCCACTCGTGGGACACACTTTAACCTCTCGTGCAGGGTATTTGATAGCAAAGTGGGGTTTTTTTAAGCACCATTTGGCTGCTCAAATTGAAGAGAACTTGAACAGAAACTTCTAACCCAGTACAGAACTGATCTCTTACAGTTTTAACTCAGTGTTAAAGTACATAAAAGGGTGCTGAGATTCATTCTAAAAGGCAACGTTGGCACTTGATATCTTTGCCATTATTAAGGCAGCCAGAAACAGGGTGAAAAAAAAAACCACAACAAACAACAACACTGGAAAGAGCACAAGGAAAACCTGAGAAATATATAGAGGATGACCTTTGGTTTTACCAACCTCAGCATAGAGCGAGTTCGCTATGTCCACTTTGTTCTGGCGAAAGAACACATTGGCCATGTGGAAATACCCTCCAGAGGTCTCAAGAGAATTTAGCCCAAATGTGGAAGTCGCAAGGTAAATCTGAAATTAGCATTAATAAAAGACAAAAGAAGAAGAAAAAAAAATAAAAAAGGAAAAATTCACTGGTCAGTTTTTCATTATTATCATTCAATATTTTCAATATTTTTCATTTCATTATTAATAACATCTCAAGCATTCCGGTCATTCCTGTGTGACTATGTTACAACTGTAAAATGTGGTGCTAAAAAAAAAAGCTGAGTTTTGGGGTTTACATCCCCAAGGGCAGAGGGTTCCTCTCCCAGCCTGTTACCCCGCTGAAGAATGGGGCTGGTTTCCCACATCTCCTCCTCTCCCAGCTCTGAGTCCCCAACCTGACGCTGCCTTCCAGCTCTGCAGCCCTGCCCGTGGTGCCCGTTTCTCCCCCCGAAAGCCCCGGTAGGGCTGGGGGAGTGGGAAGGCAACGGTGCATTCCAGCTATTCTGAGCTGGCGTGTGACTCTCAGCAGATCTCAGACATGCAGCCAAAGTTCAGGCAGGTCTTGGGCTGTTCTGATGTAGACTGGCAACTCGTTAATTAGCAAAAAAATCCCTTTACCTGATGCCCTTTCAGGCGCCAGGTACCTAAAAAGCTCAACGGCACAGTGGGGAATGTCCTGGAATGTTACAGCCTGAGTAAAGACTCGGTTTGTAGATATTATAATAAGGATTTAATTCTCCTCATCCGTGTGTCATCGTTTACACCCACACAAAGCCACTATCAAATTCAACAGTGGTGGGGATACATCACTCTGCACGGGATAAATTTAGTCTCCATGGGACATAAATAGGATGTGGCAGAGTCCATCTGCCTTTTGGGGGATCAAGTGACAGGAGAAGCATCCTCAGGGACACAGCTGGCGAGGGCGACTTTGAATGGGACAAACTGCTCTCAGGGTGAAAAAAAGATCAAACTGGGGAAAATTCCCTATTTAACCAGTTGAACGAGGCATTTGTTAAGCACCAGCTGATAGAGAACAGTCTAACAGAAAAACATTGAGGAAACGACTGGCAAAATACAATGTAATTTGTCTGTTGACTAAGAAAGAACTCCACCAGTTTGGGATAGGAATGTCTCTTCTCCTCAAGACCCTAACAAAGCTGAGAGATAAATTTAGGAGATGCAGTGAAGACAAGGAATGGGTCAAGCCATGGGATTGAGGACACCAGGTAAACCCCAACTTTGGGAATGGCCACAGATGAAGAGTTTGTAACATGTACCCTAAAATCAAGATTACAGCTCTGCTGGGAGGGGGGTTCAGATCCATCTAGGAGTGTCAGAGAAGGAAGAAAAAGTGGAAGTGTTTCTGTATTTGGGTCAGCTCACACTGGTCGCCAGGTGATATAAAGCCTGCTCCAGGTTTCCTTCGGCCACACAGAAGAGGCCCAGGCTGAGCTGTAGTTCTGCCTGAACAGCAACACTGCAGCCTGGACTGCTGAGGACAATCCACTGGGCTCGGGAGAGATAGGTGGATGCCTGGGAAAGATCCCCAGCACCTGCAACGACACAGAGAAAGAAGCAGGAGGAAATAAAAAGAAAGGAAAAAGAAAGAGTAAAAAGGCTTTTTTTTTTTTTTTTTTTTCTGTAGGAATTTAGAGCATGCTGCTTGCTCTCCCCTCTGCTGTGGTTTGAGCTGGAGACCTGGTCTGTGAATCCCCCACTTCTCTCTCAAGTGCCCCTCAGCCTGGTGGGTGTTCAAAACCTAACATAGGGACAGGTCTGGAGCCACGGGAGAAGCCAGAGGGGCTGCACCACCCTCTCTGAGCCACGTGTTCAAAGCAGGGTAGCCATGGACAGCCAAGAACAGCTCATGCTATTATCACACTGGACTTACTCATGGCATTGGGATCTTTATCCTTCCCTTGCCATCCCATTTATGACAACCCCTGAGACTGCTCAGTTCTGGCAGTGAGAGCATTGTGTGCCCTCCTAGAATGGGAAGATTATGGTTTCTTGGTCCTTTCCATCTTCACCGTGGGCAGAGCCCTAAGTTGGCCTTTTTCATAAAGCTCCATGGCAGGCAGAGTGGGTTTTATGAATGAACCCGGGCATTCCTCTTGACACAGCAGCCTCTGAAATGTTTGTTGGTTCCCTGAGATAAGAGCCCAACCAGCCACCCTCGGGAATGTAATGCTTTTCAGAGCAATACGAAGCCACAAAGGTAGAGAACATCTCTCCACGCTGCTTCTCTTGTGGGTAGTAGGGGGAGAAAACATCTCTTTGCTTTCATTGATCTCTCATCACCGATGAGGGCTTCTTTCTCCCCAGACCCCCGCAGAAAAGGGGTGTGTGTGTGTGTGTGTTTGCAGAGCGTGTGTGACTTCTCAAATCTCTCTGGAATGCCCTTGAGGGAGGGCAGGGGAGAGACACGGCAGAGCTGGTCCTTTCGTGATAAATCACCAAAGGACACTAGAAACCCGACCCCGGGGAGGTCTCGCCCTTGCCAGCAGTTACTATTTAGACAATACTCACCAGCCGAGGCCTCGGCTAAGACGAGATAAGCAGGCACCAGGCGCACGGAGTCGGGGCCATAGGCGGCGGCAGCGAAGCGCAGGGCGCACAGAGCGCCCGGTACCGCCCCCCGGGGCTCCCCGTCCCGCACGAAGCGCCGGGCGGTACCGAGAGCGACAGCGGCGACGTGTTCCTGCCGGGGAAGGGGGGAAATGAGATCAGGGGGCTTTGTTGGTTGTTGTCTTTTCACGTGGGATTCGAGTTTAGGGGCAGGGCGGTCCCTTAAATATCTGGCAGATGCTTTCTGTTAATCCCCCCCCCCCCCTCTCCAAGGGAAAGGGAGTAAGGGAGAGAGGCTCGGTGATTAGGAAAGGGAACTGGAACAGCTTTCAAGCAAATAATAAGAATAAAATGGAGTATATACAAATATATACAAGCTCAGGTGCTCCAAGGAAGAAACAGGGAGCTGAGCTGAGCCAAGCAAAGCTGGCAAAGCAGGGTGAGAGGGCAAAAAGAGGGGGAGTAGACCCTCCTGATCCCTCAGCTGAACACTGAACATGATGTATATGGGCTGGGACCCCCTGATGGCCAGTTTGGTGTCCTCTGTTCTGTCCTCTCCTCCCTGCAGGTGCCACCTTTCACTTTCTGCACCTCCAGCGTGGTGCACAAGCACCAGCAGTGGCCTTGGGCTGCACCCCACCCCTTGGTACTGGCTCTGCCCATGGGGTGTTACCACTGCTGGGAGCAGCCACTGCCTGTGCCAACAGCTGCTGCTGCAGCCAGGGCAGGGAGTGAGAAGAACTGAGCTGAGAAGTAGAATCACTGAACAGAATTAGTGCTGTTCTCATCATAGCAGGACAGAAATTGAAGCTGTCATTTCAGAGCCTGGCTTTCACTCCTTTCTCAAGAAGCTTTGGACATCCTCTGGGGTCATGCGGTGTCTTAGGAGATGAGAATCCTCCACGCTAATGAACAAGGGTTGCTAAGGCTGCAGCAGTAAAAGCTGCGAGGCACAGAGAACAATCATCACAAGACCTTGGAAGAAGATCAGACAGAGGGGCTATGGTGGAGTTTTGCAGACGGTAAGAACAGGGACTCAAGGGAGGCAGCAGAGTGGATGGTTTGCCTGGCCGGTGCCAGCATGGCACAGCTCCAGCTGCAGGAGACATGCTCAGGGAGCAAGGAGAGAGCTCCTCACATGGTGCTGTGGTTTCTTCCCACTCTCTCCCAGGCAGTTTTGGGCCAGGTATTTTGAGCTGAGTCTGGCAAGCAGGTCAAAAGCAGAACAGCCTAAAGCAGTGCATTACACTCTGGTGTCACTGCCACCCGAGCCAGGTTTGCTGGCAGACTCCAGGGTTCCCTGTACCTGGAGTTGCTCCCCGTTGCAGTCCCTACCAGGGGTTGATCTTTTCACCCTTTGCAGCATCTGAGCTACTTGCCAGCTCCACACACACTTCTCCCTTCACCTCTCACAAGAGCTCCACAGCAACTGAGCCCTCGTGCCAAGGGTGCCAGTGGAAAGGAGCTGGGATGCTGGTTGATCTTTTTCTCTTGGCTTTCAGCACAATTGTCACCAACTCCCAATGCTTCTGTGGAGCCTGGGGGGAGGGAAAGGTGCCTGGAAGGAAATCTCGTTGCTGGTGCCCCTGGCAGAGCTGCCATGGTAAATCAGAGAGGAGCTCACTCTTCTCTTGCCAGGAGGCACGGGCAGGTCTGAGCAGTGAGTGCTGGCAGGACTCAGTGTTCAACACCTTCACTGCCTGCCCTGTTCCAGCTGCAGCTGAGCAGAGGGCACACAAATGAAATCCCTGTGCCATGGCAGGCCAGGCTTTGGTGTTTTGCTGAGCAATGAGTGCTTTAAGAGAGGCAGAGGGACTCATGCCACCGGTGAAGGAAGAGTTCAGGGACAGAAAACCTCAAGGGCAGCCTGTGAGCATTCCTGGAGATCCTGGCTGAGGCAAAGGGACATCACAGAATCACAAAAACATCTTGGATTCCAGTTTGTGGCCCTTGTTACCCCTTGTCCTGTCTCTGGGCACCACTGACAAGACTCTGGCCCCATCCTCTTGCCCCCCGGGGCCCTTTAGCTCTTCCTCAGCATTGCTCAGCTCCCCTCTCAGGCTGCTCTGCTCCAGCTGAACAGCCCCAGGGCTCTCAGCCTGGCCTGGCACAGAGATGCTCCAGCCCCTCAGCAGCTTTGCAGTCTCCACTGGACTCTCTCCAGTAACTCCTTGTGTCTCTTAACTGGGGAGCCCAGGACTGGACCCAATACTTCAGATGTGGCCTCACTAGTGCAGAGGGGCAGGAGAACCTCCCTTGACCTGCTGGCCACACTTCTCATGACCCCTAGGAGACCACTGGCATTCTTGATCACAAGGGCCCATTGCTGTCTCATGGGCAGCTTGTTGTGCACCAGCACCCCCAGGTCCTTCTCCACAGATCGAAGCTTCAAAGAACAGATCTAAGCTTCAAAGAACCCCAGAGTGCCACTACCTGCTACACACAGAGCCAAGAGCTACAAACAGAAGGCACCAACCCCAAGCTGTGCTGGGGGAGCATGTGGTACCCAGGAGAAAACCAGCCCACGCTCGGGGCGAGGAGCAAATCAAGCTTATTTTTTCAGGCTGCTTTCTCTGTCCACACCACGCTTTGGCTGCTGCAAGCAGCACTGGCTTTGACGTGGGGGGTTCTGGGGAGGTGCTGGAGATCAGCATTGATCCTTTTGGAGTCCTTGTCAAGAAGATCATTGCTGCTTCCCATCATCTAAGCTATCTCCAGACATCTGCAGCGAGGACAAGCACGGGGTTAGGCTCTTGCAGAGCTCCCAGCAGGAGAAGAAAGGGCAGGAGAAAACAGAACCCCAGCAGTGCTGAATATTTAAACCTGAGCAGTTCCAAGCCTCGGGGGGATTGTTGGTTTTGGCCCCTCACCCCTTTTCATCTCCCGCGTGGCCCCACGCCCCCGGACCCGCACACTCTGGGCTCTTTCCACGGGTAATTACAGCAGCTTCTCTGAAGATGCCCCCACTCAGTCTTCCCCCAGTTGGGCTTTGGGGGTAGCCGAGGACCCCAGTTCCCCTCCAGGTGGGAGCAGGGGGTTGGGAACACACTTGAGCTCCAGCACCCCATTCCTCGACTGGCTCACGGGCACCATAACCAGCCCATGTGCTCAGCAGGGCTGGTGCCAGTGCCCAAGGGGCACTGGGGCTGGTGGAGCTGAGGAGCTATTCCCGTGCCCAGGGGCTGCAGGGAGCTGAGCACACGGGCAGGTGAGGCTACTCTACAAACAGAAACTTGGAGGGTTGTCAGTTCCATAGTGCTGGCTGCAGGTGACCCCCCTGGCTATGTTGAGAAAAGCAGATCTCTATCAACAAAGCTCTGAGTGAAAGTGAGGTATGAAACTCAGAACAGGCCAGCAGGTCGAGGAAAGTTCTCCTCCCCATCTACTCTGCACTAGTGAGGTCACATCTGGAGTGTTGTGTTCAGTTCTGGGCTCCTTGGTTCAAGAGGGACAGGGAAATGTGTCCAACAGAGGCTGTGAGGACGCTGAAGGGACTGGGACATCTCTTGTGAGGAAAGGCTGAGAGTTTCCAGATCTTGTTGGTCTTCCAGATCTTGTTGGCCAGTCCAGGCCCAACACCTGGCTGCACATTGGAGGGTTAGTGCTGCAGCCTCACTGTGAACACGAGCACCTAACCACCAAGAGATTTCCTCTTCTCCCTCCTTAGGAGAGAGGGATGACACAGTGTCCTCGTACACACCGTTCCCAGGATCTGTTTTATTTCAGTGCTCTGGAGATAAAGGTCAAAGAACAAATGTAACAGGGGCTGTTAAAGATGCTATAAAAATATTTGTCATAACATCACTAAAGGAAGAAGCAGTGTCTGCTCTCTGTGCTTCTCCCCACGAGGTCATGCCAGGCTGGAGCTGCAGTTGCTCCCTACTAACCTGGGTGTGAACCCTTTCCAGGAGTGACCCTCCCTTCTCCAGCAGCCTCAGCTTCCTGCTGCCTTCCCCAGAATCTGATAAAACCCCAGCTATTGGCTTTCAGCTAATCGAGAAAAGCTTCCTTCCTCTGTAAGATTAATTGCCCCAAAGCTGATGACACAGTGACAGATCCTTTCCATATCAGTGCAGTAGGTAGGTGAAGTTCTTTAAAAGCTTTAGGCAGTTAAGGATGGGGAAAAAAGAAGAAACCAAACACAACCCCACGCCCAGTAACACTGATTTTCTGTGCAGAGTTTAAAAACCTGCAACAAAGGAGCTTTCACCCTGTTCCTGATGCTTCTGGGCCCCACGGTTCTCAGGAGCGTTCTGGGGACCTACCTTGATCTGTCCCTGGGTGACCTGCCCTGGGTGACCCTGCTCTGGCAGGGGCAGAGGGGTTGGACTTTATGATCTCCAGACGTTCCTTCCCCTCCCCACCATTCCATGGTTCTATGAAAAAAGAGATGTAAGATCCAGAACACAAGTGAAGTTCTTCTCAAGTGGCACCATTTGGTTGTCACCAGCTCGCTCCCAGCTGTTCTGCTGTCCCACTCTGCTGTCATCAGGAGTTATGCAATGGCAGACAGGTGATTTATTTTTCTGGGCAAGATCATTTTTAAGCAGTAGATGCATTTGGGTGGGTGATTTGATTTTATTTTATCAACGTTGTGGGAAAGCCAAACCTGCCACCCCATCAACAACAACAACAAAGAGTTGAAAACCACCAGGGCTGGAAAGGAGCTGCACATCTGCACCACCCACGAGGCCAAGAAGTGGAGATAAAAGACTGCACTTAGTGGGAAAGGGTGTTTCAAGTTGGCCAGGTAAACAAAAGGAGGGGACTTCATTTCTTTTCCCCCACCTTGGCTTTGTGAAAGGGGAATCCCTCTCATCAGCGAGGGAGGAGAAGAGCCTGCAAACCCCAGCTGGATCCAAGGGGGGGATGGGTGGATGGATGTGTGGGTGGATGGATGGTAATGTTTTTCAACTAGAGGAGATTTAGATTGGATGTTAGAAACAGATTCTTTCCCATGAGGGTGGTGGACACTGCAGCAGGTTGCCCAGGGAGGTGGCTGAGACTCCATCCTTGGCTATATTTAAGGTGAGGCTCCTTGAGGCTCTGAGCAACCTGCTAATGTCCCTGCTCTCAGCAGAGGGGTGGGACTAGATGAGCTCTGGAGGTCCCTTCTGGCCTAAACCAGTCTGTGATTCTATGGAAGGATGGATGGATGATGGTGCAAGGTGGGAGATCCAGGAAGCTCAGGATGTGCAAAAGGCTTCTAAAAGAGAATGTTCCCACTGAAGCTCTGCAACCGAGCACAGACCAAGCAACGAGGTGCCCTCCCAACACCACCTGCATCAGAATACAGGAAGAACTGAATTTCCCCAGTGGCACCAGGTGACCTGGTGCTCACCTGCCTCACACGTACCTGCCTCTCCAGCAGCTGGGCCAGGCCAAGCTTTCTTTCTTCCTCAGAAAGGCCATGAGGGAGGGGTGTACGGATGGGAATCAGCAGCTGGCATATTTGCTCATGGATGCCAACCCTGTCTGCTTCTTGATGATCTACATCACTAACAAAATACAGGAAGAATGACAGTTTTGTTTGCTGGCAAGTGATGTCAGGGAAGATGATTGTTTGTTTTGTCTTCTGGACTTTCATCACAAGAGTTACTCACAACAGCCACCAGCCCTGAGTCTGCTCTGCACCTAATGATGTTCCCAACAGAGCTGTCCTGCCAGCTCACTGGGATTCTGTGCCTTAAAACCTGCTTTAATTCAGTGACAGCTCCCGGGCTTCATCCCCACCCGCTGAGCTTCCGCCCAGGTCTCATCCCTGCTACCCACACTTCAGCTCCATGGCTAAGCTTCGTCCTGAGGCTTGTCCCTGTGTCCTGAGCCTCATCCCAGAGCTAGTTCCTGCCTCTTGCCCTGTCCCTGTGTCCTGAGCCTCATCCCAGAGCTAGTTCCTGCCTCTTGCCCTGTCCCTGGGTCCTGAGCCTCATCCCAGAGCTAGTTCCTGCCTCTTGCCCTGTCCCTGGGTCCTGAGCCTCATCCCAGAGCTAGTTCCTGCCTCTTGTCCTGTCCCTGGGTCCTGAGCCTCATCCCAGAACTAGTTCCTGCCCCTTGCCCTGTCCCTGTGTCCCAGGCTTTGTCCCTGTCTCTCAGTCTGTGCCCCGGTGACCCAGACCATGTCCCAGGCTTTGTCCCTGTTTCTCAGTCCTTACCCTGGGCTTGTCCCAGACCGTGTCCCGGGCTTTGTCCCTGTGTCCTAGACCTGGCACTGCCTCCTGGTCCTCGTCCTGGGCCTTCTCTGTATGTCCCGAGCCCTGTCCCGGGCTTTCTCCCCTCTCCTTGCTCTGTCCTGAGCGCGTTCCTGCCTCCTGCGCCTCACCCCGAGCCTCATCCCCGCGCCCCGTCCCTGCCTCCGGGGTCGCACCCCGTATCTCGCCGGGGTCCTGCCCGGGATCCCCCCGCGCGGGGGCTCTCACCAGTAGAAGGCGAGGCGGCAGCGCTGGCAGCGGAGCCGGGCAACCGCCCCGCACAGCTCGCAGCGCCGGGAGCCCTCCCGCGCCATCGCTCCTCGGCCGCCGGGGGACGCGTTGCCGAGGCGACGCTTCCGGCGGGAGCGCGTGGCCCGGCGAGGGGAGGGGGGGCGGTGCCGCTCACTTCCGGCGGAAGGGGCGGGGCGGGGCGGGCATGGCGGCGGTGGGC
>JAOEGS010014522.1:0-11776 GCA_025447755.1 Corythornis vintsioides
TAATTTTAAAAAAATAATTATATTTTTTTTTATATAACAGCTTATTTGATATGATTAATATGCTCATTCTGAAGTAGCTAAAGATGAGTTATAATTCTAAAGCCCTGGCAGATTAAAACTAAAGTATTACCCATAGAAAAAACAAGCATGAATGTTGGAGTTTCTCCAAAGGAGATAAGAGTCCCTCATCTTAAGGCATTAAGAGAAATGTTGACAAATTCATATATTGTGAAGAACAACTACAATATATTGCAGTGTTTTCAATATACTAAGGCTATGCACATCTCTGAAGCCAAAAAAATCACCATTTTATAAATACAGAGAATATGTATTGGAATCACGAGTTATGGGCTCCTGCAAGCAGTATGAAAGATACACGAAGGTCAAAACTTAAAAAGATAAACCAAGATGCTTCTGCTGGTTTAGCAAACATTATAGACCTTAAATAAAATCTAAACTAAAATCCAGCCATACATTCTTCCTTGCTCCATATACTGGCTGACAAGTTTCCAAATCCTTCAGATAAATTGCTAGCTAAAGTTTCCTGTGTTGCACACATAGGATTAATGATACTAGTATTTTTGCACTCTGCTTTAACAGGAAACATCCCAAAACAAATGCTCTAGCACACATACTTGGCAAATCAATATAAACTATGCTACCAATTCAAAGCACTGCTTAACAGAATGAGGGGAAAAATAAAATAAAATAAACACATGTACTCTAAAAACAAACAACCAAAAACAAACAAACAAACAAACAAAAAAAACCCAAAACAGGTAAAGATGCAATTGTCCTGAAAAGCGGGCACTGTGTCCTCTAAATTTACAGCAGGGAGAAGACAGGTGGTGGGGGAAATCCTTTGCTGCTGTGACTATACTTTTTCTCAGTGTCAGGAAGAGCAATGAAATCTGCCATGAACCATGATGGAAAACAGCACACTTAAGACAAGCGTTTACACTACTGTTGTGTTAAAGCATCTTGAAAATTCATCTCAACTTAAAATTTCCATCCCAAATCTATATACAGGTCTCAAGCTCGGTTCCTGTCAGATCCCTTTGACCAGAAACACCCTCACAGTTTCACATACCTGACTTGACTGCTAGATCCAGATTTACGTATAGGAACAAAACGATTTCCGATGTCCACAGTCCCAAGTCATTTCAGAAACACAAGGGGGATCCAACAATAAAAATTCTACTGCTAACTGTATGGAAATGCATGTAATATGTAATGGAAGCTGTATGTAATACAGAAATATTTAGATTGTATTTCTAAACTTATGCTCTACCTTAGATACAAGCATAGTTTTCATGCCTGAATATATTTCTCTTTAGAAAACCTTCAAGGATGCTGCTGTAAAGAACTTTTGAATATAGATAGCACATTTTGGATGTGAGAATGGTCTCTTCCTTGTAGTAGAATACTAATAAATACTGCATACAATGCTACACAGAGTGTGCTTAAAGAGTAGTAAAAATAGGTACAGCAGGACAATCTGATAAACAGCATTGAGAATTCTTGGAATACTGCTCTTTGTAGATCACAAAAAAAACCCCAAACATTTTTTTGCCAAGGCTGCTACAGCCAAATGCTTTCACCTTAAAGTCTTTAGTTTTCTTCAAAATAGAGGGAAATCACAGATTCTTCGATATGACCAACACTACCCATTCAGAAGAGCTGACAGGACTGACCACCACTCTTAAAATGGTAGATTATCTCTTAAATTAACATCCTGTATAATTAACCAGTTAACTTTCTGCCAGTTAAAGAAACAACCTCATATTTATGTAATCAGCACAAGTTGTCACTCAAATTTGGAATAGTTTATCTGTTTCCTTTCAAGTGAGATTATCTGGACATGAAATTTAATTTTAACCTGCAAGTCAGGACAAGTGGAAGAAGTATATTGAAGAGTTCTAAGCAAAGGGCTGTGGCTCTCATGCACAAGAAAAACTCAAGACTTTTTTCCCCTCCTTTATTTCTCCTACAGCTGTGAGCACAGAAAGATCAAATTCTTTTACCAATATGTAAAAAGTTCATGTTCAGAGACCAGAGAAATTGCTGAGATATCTCAACAGGTTTCTTTTCCCCTCCCTCTCCCCTACAACTGCTTATGACCTAGTATTTAACTGCACTTCAATCAGAAACTACAGACTCGTTAACCTGTTCTCATTAAGTTTTCCCACCTCTTCAGAAAAGCTGAAGGCCAAAACTACATAAAACAATTTAGTCCGTATGGGGTGGTGGGGGAGGAAAAAAAAAAAATAAAAAAATTTAGAAGAATATATACCTCCAAGCAAGGTATCAATAGCCTGTTCAGTCCAGGAAAGGCAAACTGCCTCTATTCCAGCACACTATGGTAGCTGCAGAATGTCTTCATTGCTTCCCAATCCACTTTTCAGAAAGAATTGAAAAACTATTTTACATTATTTATAACTATAAGCAGCCCAGCAACACTACAAATATGATCTCACTCAGAAAATACTTGCTATTTGTCAAAGTAATTCCAAAAGACTGGAAGATGGTCTGTCGAATTCACACACTGGGTAGTACTGCAGTAACCACAGTTAATCAGCTGAGGTACTGTGCCCCAAGGTAGCTTACATGTGCTAAAAATGATCTGTTGCCACATATGGCAAATAACTTATGTCAAAGACCACGGCCAAAATACTATTTCTCCCCTATACTAGACTGTAATGTAGACTTTATATATCAGTTTAATGCAGTGGAAACTGACTACTGAAACTAAAGATTCTGATTTCATTTTGTTATTTGTCTAAATTGGTAGGAACCAATTTAACTTTAAAGGAACTTTCCTTTAAAACAAATACTATTTTCTTCAATCAGAAGGCCCAAGAAAAACAGCAGCTCCCTAGCATCACTAGCTGAACAAATCTAAAAACACCTACTGAACTTCCTCAGGAAGATACCTTTAGCTAAATGCAAACAATGCTGCCATTATACTGGAACTGGTTTGTCATTCATTGTATTCACATGAGTGTTCTTAACCTCCGGATCTGGAACAGAACCAGGATGTGAGAGAGTCCCCAGGGTGTATAGAGTAATTCTGGTATCACTGTTTCAGCCTAGTAGTTAACCAGCAGATACCATTATTTAACTTAACAGGCATGATCTTTCCTCAAAAGGTATACTGCTGAAATACTTCAGTGAGGGATTGAATTTAATGTTACCCCCAGGAGTGTTTTTTAATGCTCTTAATATTAGAAAACATAGCATGATATCCTAATGATTAATCCTGACAGAAATTAATGCAGTAAAAATAGAACAGTTCATCAGTCTTAAGAGACCAATTATTTTATTAAGTCTAAAATATTATTTATGGTAAGCAAACAAGGCATCAGAAGTGAAGTTGCACTGAAAACAACAACAAAAAAAATCACTGATAACAAATTTGATTTGATGTATGCTTTATGTATACTCTTACTGAAACCTGAGCAAAGCTTAACACTGACCACAAATTAGCTTAAGCACACAGTTCCACAAGTACTGATGAATAACTTTAATGGGACTCGTTTGCCTAAAATATGCTGTGAATACTTAAATTACAGTCTAACGCTTTCTGAGTATATATGATACAAATCTCTGTGCTCCTTACAGTATCATTTTGAGATTGAGAGATGAACAAATCCCAACAATATAAATATTTCACCTCAGATTTGTCATTTCAGTACTAATAAAGAAGCCAGTGCTGTTCGGCACAGTTCATAATGCTGGTAAAATTACTAACAACAGAACGAATACAAAAATAGAAATACATATTCTACTACAATTTTCATATAAATTAAGTAGAAGAATTTTGTGGAAAACTGTAAGATTTCTTATTTGCATCCAGAAAAGCCGAGAAATAAAACATCCAAGTAGTATCACCCACTACATCTGGCACAGCTTTTAAAAGGAAGGCCAGATCATTTTATGAAATTTGCCTCTTAACTTCCTTATGAAACCATGTAAACCAGCCCACAGATAGTAATTTTAATTCATTCTGGTAATTAACCATTTCATTAAGACTGAAAGGAGAGGGAATAAAAAGCCTATCTTAAAGAACATCTCAAATATTTATCTTGCAATTCCTAGGGTAACACAACCATAGTCCTTGCACATAAGCAATTATTTCCGTCCTCTTCTGCCTGTAAACCCTAACAGGTGGCTCCTATTATTCACATCTTTGAGTATTTGACTATGTATTACCACTATGTAAAAGCCCAACCCTTGCATTTATCTAGAAATCTTATATTTACATTAAATGTAATTGTGTATTTAAATTAAATTGCCTATTTCATAGGAGCTAGTCACAAGAACAAAGTCAAACTCACAAATACAGCTGCTGGTTTGTAAATTTTTGTGGTGTTTTAACTGTAACAGGCAAGATATTCAAACTTTTCAGAGGCTTTTGGTTTGATATTTGGGTGGGTTGTGTTTGGTTTTTTGTTTGTTTTGATTGTTTTTTCATTTTTCATTATATATTACTTAAACTCTAGTTTCCCCTCACTCTTCCATTTAACACAATGCAAAAAAAACTATTGGAGTCTTCCAGTCACTACTGAAGCACTCCAATTTCAACATCTGAATTACAAATCGAACAGAAGGGTATAAAAATCCTCCAACTACTTCAACAGTTAAAGCAACAACATTGTATTTGTAAAAAAAAAAAAATGTGTCTCATGAAGTATTCTACAGAAGGACTAAATGAAAAGAATTGTGAAGAAAGAATACATAGTAGGTCCAGAAAAGAAAACAGGAAGTCTATTCAGTAATGAAAAAGCCATACTAAGAAATACCATGAAGTAACTCTCTAAGGTTGTTTTCAAAGAGCAAAACAACCTACATAGAAATAGAGAAGCCTGACAAGACTGAATATTATTTTTGGTTACTTTCACTTTAAGCAAATCATCAGCTTTATTATCCTCACAAATTATAGTGATATTATAAATCTTAACTTGTATTTAGAAACATTATTCTTCTTCTGTTTACTTTGTGTACCTCAAAACCTAATGGCACAGTCTGAAAAAGGGTATATAAGAAACTAAGTGAATAAAGGAGAAGCCATTCCCTCTCACTTAAAAGGCAAAACAACTTTCTAAAGATCCCAGATAGGCAACCGTGGGATTAAAACGGATTATATAATGTTTTGCGTTGCTCCACGCAAAACTCTGTACTACAAAACTGCTATCCTAAAACCTTGTGCAGGGTGACAGGCGCTGAAGAATCACACCATTCTGGTGCTTCACTGCACCAGCCTGTCAACCACTAGCAAGGCGCTGCACTTTCAGAACTAGTACACTCAGGTGGTACGACTTTTGTTTCTGCAGTCAAGTAATTTTCTAGCTACATTCTGGCCAAATACTTCTAACTTTTACATTAATAATACCTGGGAGCAACCATAAGGCCGATGTCATTCTCAACATCAACAGCACAGGCTGAAGACATACATTAGATCAGGGTCCCCAGAATTAAAATAAACTCTTCAGGTGTCTGTATCTAAAAAAAGACTCCGCATTAGCCAACAACACGGAAGAACTACTTAAGACCCGCTAAAAGACAGAACTTAACAAGGGTTCAAAAAGTCAGCGTTCCCGGTTCCCTAACCAAGGCATCCACAAGACCGCGCCGATGGGGATCGCCCGCAGCACCCTTGTCCGTCTGACGCAGGCGACACTCCTCCAGCCCACCCCCGGTGCTGGGGGCACCGAGAGCGTCACGGCAGAGGCCCCCGATCCCCTGACACGGCTGGGTTGCCGCCGAGACCGCAGTCCCCTTGCCCGGGTCAGGGAGCCGAACTGCTGTCCCCCTAATCGAGGAAAATAAAGTGCCTGCCGCGATCCTTACACCCTTCCTCCTGCCTCAGGCCACAGCCCCGGGAGCGGGGCCGCCACACGCCTGCCCCAGCCAGAGAAGGGCCGCGGGTAGGTGACAAAGGAAGTGAAACGGCCGGACTGGCTCTGGGAAACAGCTTGCCGCCACACCTCGGAAGCGGATCCTCGAGCCACAACTCCCCTGCCGGGGCCCCCATGCTTGCTCCCACCATACGTACCCTCGCCGCACCACACCCATTCCCGCACCCCGGCATCACGGCCCCCCTGCTACCGGGGGAGGGAGAGCCCATACCTGCACCTGGCGCTCTGCTCGGCGGCGGCCCCCCCACTTCCCCAACCGCCGCCGTTCGAACGCCGGGTCAGCGGGGGGAGGAGTTCCGGTTATGCTGAGTAACGGCGCGGCGGCGCCCGGCTCTCAGCGCCCCAGCCAGCGCCCACAGCTGCGCTCCGCGGCAGGGAACGCTTGGCCCCTGGGGAGCTGCTCTCCGTACGGCCTATGGGAACGACACCACCCTTGCCTTGCCAAGCGACTAAATCGGAACGAGCTGCTTCCGAATCGCCAAGAGGTGGCGGGGCGGGCCCTGCCGCCGGCTACGGAACAACCAATAGGGACGCAGTCCGCAGCGCCACTCCGACCACTGAGGTTCTGCCGGAGCTCGGGGGGAGAGGGAAGCAGCTAACCGGCGTGAGAGGACGGGTTACATAGACTCCAGCTTCGGACCAATGGCGAGGCCGCAGGGCCGGGGAGGGGGCGGGCTCGGGGGGAGCAGTTCCGGGGCAGGTTTCGCCGGCGGCGGTGGTTGTACCGGGAATGAGCTCGGAGAAGGGGAACGTGTCGCGCACGCGGCCACAGCGCTACCAGAACGCGCGTGCCTTCAGGAACGACAAGTACGACAGCAGCGCCCAGCGCAAGGTAGGCGGGCGGTCCCGGGGACGTGTCCGGCCCAGCCCAGACCGACACCCTGTCTTCTCATCTCCTGTCAGAGCGGTGGGCTGGGCCGCGCAGCTCGCTGCCCGGTGGCGCATCTGCGTCGTTGTTGGGAGGGGAAACGCGGCGGAGCTGCTGAGGGGAGGGAAGGGGAGGGCCGGAGCAGGGTTTTGGTAGCATTTGTTGCTGAAAACATAAAAAGGAGCCCCCGTGACCTGTTGGGTGCCTTTGAAGCGGTGGCCCGTGCCTCTGTAGCCTTCTGACGCACCGTCTTGAAGAGTTTCAAGAGTGTAAGCAAAGTTACACGGCAGTGGAAGCCGAGAAACCACTTCATGTAAGTCCTGGAGAAACCTTTGGCATAGGTCTGGCCAAAAAGTTCATACCAGAGTTAAGGGAGTGATTCGTAATAAGCCATTTCAGTCACCTGGCCTAGTGTCTTAGGCAGTTGCATAAGCAAATACATTGTGTGATACTTGGCTCATATTTATGAAATAAAAGACTCTCGTTAGCATAAACCATTATTAGTAGGAAGGCTGGAATAAAACACACACTTATGTGCAGTAAGGAAAGTTCCCTGCAGTATTAACCTTCTTCAGAGGCCTTTGTGGTCTTACTTTTGGCATCTTAACATTTTGAGACTTTATTTTGAACTCCCCCTATCATCCGTGCAAATGTCAAGTCTCACTTTGCAAACTTCTGGGGCAATTAAAAAGATACACCTTTTGCTTTAAAATAATCTTAAGGGGCTTTTCTGAGCAGTTGCATAAAAAGGTGTCTTCATCTGTTTTATTGGTAGTTTTGATACATATGTTATAGAATCATAGAATAATTTGGCTTGGAAAACATCAACATCATCAGGTCTATCTGAAAACCCAGCACTGCTAAGTCCACCACTAAACCATGTCACTTAAGCACTGTTATGTATAAAAAAAAAATCAAAAGATCAAACCATTATATTTTGACACTGTTGTTACAGAAGACTGTTGTTCTCGTTTCTACACAAGGAAAAGGTTTACAGTATATTCCTGGGATATGCTCTATGCTTATAGTTCTGATAACATAAATAGCAGTACAGCAGAGGGTGAAGACCAAATGTGCCTGAGCAGTAACAACATGGAAGTGAGATGTTTTTTTCTTAGAAGTTAATCTGAATGAGATTAATAAAACAAAACATGGGATGAGCATTTTAGAATTCTGGAAGAGTTCTGTTTTGTGCTGTTGTTATTCTACCAGTGTTGCTTTCACTGAATGTGATTGGCTTGTCAAAAAGAACTGAGAGGAGGGAAGAAAGCAAAAGGCTAAACAATAACACCAAAGAGGGAGGGCTTTTTTTTGGTTGTGGGGTTTTTTGTGGGTGCTTGCTGGTTTTGGGTTTTTTTCTGTTTGTGATTTTTTTTTTTGTTTGATTTGTTTTGTTGGTTGGGGAGGTTTTTTTAGGGTTTTTTTTAGGTTTTTGTTTTGTGGGTTTTTTTCTAGATGTTGCGATGCTGGTTCTTCAAGTTGAACAAGCTGCTCTAAGCAGTACTGTTTATTGTGTGAGTCACTACATGATCCCTGATAGGAGAGTGTTTTCCTGTCTGGCCTCTATATATATACACACGCACACAAATATCCTAGAGAGTTGGTCTGTCAGAAAAGTATTCAAAGAGAAACTAAATTCTAGCATCAGTTTTATAACTGAATTTATCACTTAAATACCCACATGGCTGTTTTATTTCTGCTTTTTAGTATTTTATGTTATATAGAACAGGCTATGCAGTGTCATGTGCTCAATGCGGGGTTTTTTGAAAGCTTTTGAACATAGCCAAGATTCATTGTGTGCATTAATAGTGATTTGAAACAGTCTTTTTCCTTTCTGTTTCAAGCAAATGATTTATTTCTGTGTATGCCAGCTCATGGAGATGCCTCAACACAGGAAAGACAGCTTCCTGAGAAAGGTGCTTCCTATTAGAGGGCTAGATAGTGTGAGGTAAAGGGTAGGGATGTTTTGGTGTACAGTCATGTACGAATTCTAGTGCTAAGGGATACATGGGAGTCTTTATAATGATGGCCTGACTCTCCTATGTAAGGAATTTGAAAAGATAAGGTAACAAACATTAAGTGGTGATTATTGTCATAGTTTAGATACAGACTATGCTGAATTATTACAGTTCTGCATTCTGTATGTAGTCCTGAAAGATTCAGATGTGCCATGGGTATTCGTAAGTGTTGTGAAGGAAAGGAAGAAATAGTTGCAGTTTGATCCTGATGACAGGAGTGGATCATTCTTCTGTTCCACTTTTTATTAGCTCAGTAGATCAGAAGGATGCTCAAAGCTGCTGAAAGAGGGTGGAATCCTATAAATCACTGCTAAATTCTTTTTTGTTTTAGATATTTGGACTGTTATTGACTACTTTTGTATGCTATCCAATGCAGTACTGTCTTGAAAGGATACAGAATGGTTTTAATCTTATAATTTTTATCCAGATGCCTTTTTGCATTTCATTAGCAATGTTAAACCTTGGCTGCAGTAGTTTAAGTCTATACTGTGAATGGAGTTAAGATGATTGTTTGCAGTTACTGCTGCTTTTCTCAATGAAGCAGTATCTGCAGAGGAAATTTTTCTATTAAGTCTTCTGACTTTTTTTTACCTGCTGGGAGTCTCTGTCTGATACTGGCCTTGGCATTCGTTTCCTAATTTTAGAGACTATAGGTCTGAGTCCTTGCAGAATACGCTGAAAAACCCATGTGTCTTTCCTCTCTAATGATCAAACTTTACTACTGCATTACTCTTGGATAGGCTTGGTGAAGCACCCTTGTAGCAAAGTACACTGCCTCTCTGCTGTATTTGGTTGACTGCCTACAATAGTGCTGGGAGAGCTTGCATCCTAGAATGAATTGAGTAAGAGCCAGGGCAGGGTAAGACACACTGTATTGTTAGTTACTGAATTATGGAAATTGTTTATGGGTGCTAGCTTTACACAGTATATTCCAGAACAGGTGCTTGTGACACTAAGCTGAGGAGTATACAGTTTATGTAAAATATATTACATAAGTCAACATGGAAGCTGGAGTAGTTCTAGAGATGAAAGCAAATAGTATTCAATGAGAACATTTAGAACTACATTGTAATAATATGGTAAACCACAATGTGATTCATATTTACGCCCAAATGACTGATCTGTTTCTCCATTTCTTTCCTCTCATTAAGTACATCACAGATGATAATCTACATTTCCCTAAATTTCAGAGGTTATTAACTCTGAACCTTAGCTTTACCATAGTGTCTGTGTCACCTTCAGATGTCTGTATGGGTAAATAACTTGTTTTGGTGGAGACACTGGTCAAGACTGTGAGAGGGCAGTAGGGACAGAACAAGTTATTAGAGAGACAAATACTGAGTTAGTGATGCTGACTTGAACCTCAGAGGAGAGATACCAGTAAACTAGTCGACAATTGGAATTGTCAGATAACAGCATGGGAGTTTGATTAGTTTCTGTTCTTGCTGCAACATAGAATAACTTGGTAGGCTAAGACCTACTCTCAGGCCACCTCTGTTATAATGGGTTCAGAAGTGCATTCAGGCCTGGGTTATAAACTTTCAAACAGGGAAAAGAGGAGCAAGTCTGAAGAAATCTGTTCTTTACTGTAACCTAGTTTGAGGAAGGAGGGGGGAGAGGGACTGTGTATGTTAGTATTAGATTCTTTATGGGGAAGAGGATGGGAGCTGACTGTCAGTCTTTTGGTTCTTTGAAGTGTGCACTTTCTCATGCCACTTACAGTCATTTTTTTCAGATCCATGGTCACTGATCTGAAAAAAAGAGTTAAACAATCGAACCTCCAAGGTGGCCGTTTGGAATTGCGCTTAGCTAAAGCTTTTGATTTCATGTTTTCAAATCTATAGCAGTAAAACACAAAAGGGCCTTAAATACTTAAATGGAAGACTTTATGACTCTGGTTAAAGACATATTTCTCTTTGGAAAGAGATGAGAAATTATCTGTTTAGAAAACTGAATTTTAAATAAAACTCTTTCTGTATCGGAACAAGTGAAGTCCTTTAGGGAACTTGCTTTCAGTCTGTGAAATGTGTATGAGAACCCAGAAAAGCTGGTATATCATAGTTTGTTAGGCTGCACTGATTTGCTCTAACTGCTTTGTAGCCATGTGATGGAAGGCCTCTGGAGTTTTGTTTTCCTGAGAAGTGTAGTTATTTAGAAATTCTGTCTTCAGCCTTCTTGATTGAAGCAGTTGCACCTGTGCTTCTGAGATGTCATAGACATTGCATTCATTTACATCAGAATAGACCACTGATTTGTGTTCAGAAGGAAGGAGTCTGCTTTCAGTAGAGTAAATCAAAATACCCATAGGTTCAAACATAATTAGAAACTTCCAAACGGACAGCAAGGCTTCTTCGAAACCCCATCATTACATCTTGCTTCTGCAAACTGTAATGGTAGTTTAAGCTTGGGATTATTTTGTGTGCCAAGTTAGTAGGTATAGGTGCATGTGTTTAATACATTCTGAGCTACTTTTGGCAGGTTGTTAAATGATTTAATATCGGGTTGTGTCAGCATACGGAGGATGCTGTTTTGTTAATGCAGTTGACCTGACAGTGTGTATATAATACACACATGGAGTATTATGTGACTATGTACTTTAAGACTGTTTATGCATGTATGTATTGCATAAATATAATTTATTTGGAGAATATATAGACATGTTACAAACACTGGGTGAGTTGCACTTGTGCTTGGAGCAAAGTATGGCAAAAGAAAAGAGGAAACAGGAAAATGAGTGTAAAAATAGAAATAAATAAATAAATAAAGGAGAAACTGTTGTGACAGAAATGGAGTCTAACCTGTCAGGATAGTTCTCACACCAAGAAATCAATTTTTCATCATAGGCACTAGCATCTGTTTGTGTATGACAGCTACCTACCTTGAGTAAAGGCTGGAAGGGAATAATGAAATTGATAAACCTTGCACAGACCTTTGTGTAGGTTGGTTTTTCTGTACTCTTAAAGGAAAAGAGG
>JAOEGS010014523.1:5529-31625 GCA_025447755.1 Corythornis vintsioides
TTTTCTTTCTTTCCCTTTTTTCTTTCTTTCCCTTTTTTCTTTCTTTCCCTTTTTTCTTTCTTTCCCTTTTTTCTTTCCCTTTTTTCTTTCTTTCCCTTTTTTCTTTCTTTCCCTTTTTTCTTTCCCTTTTTTTTCTTTCTTTCTTTCTCCTGTTTCAGGACAGAAGAATTTTTCCTGTTTGTTTTTGACATGCTGGATATGCTTTGCTGATACTTTAAAGCCTTTCAATACCAGCATTTACTTCTAAGCTAAAATTTCTTTTAGAAACCAAGCTGCTTAAGTTCTGTGGCATTGTTTCAGTTTTATTCTCTCCAGTCAGTTTTAAGTGCTGACTGATACTTTCCAGCAGCTGCTGCTTTTATAAGCATCCTTTTATTTCATCTCCATGTAGTTTCTTGTATTTCTAGAGGTTTGGGTTCATGTTGCATCTTTTCCCTCCCCCATCTTTACCTGCAAGCACTGAGGTCATGTGCATCTTCTCAGTACTGAGTATCTTTGTGGCTGCTGTTTGGAGCTGGCCAACAGATTCCAGTCTCCCTAGTGAGCACAGGTCTGTACAGCCAGAATAATTGTCCATACTTTGCCACTTCAGGAAAGAAATGAATTCTGTTGACTTTTTCACTTAAAGCATAGCTTCTTAATGCTTCTTCAGATCACTATTGTGGCAGCTGAACCAGATGTGAAGGTTATGACAGTAAGGTAAGAGGTGTAGAGGAAATGTGATGGAACAGAGCTCAAGAAATTGGCATGAGGGAACTGTGAAGTGGTGTGGGATTTCTGCCTGATATGCAGATGACTGGTAGAGAGCCTTGCTACCAGGTCTCAAAAAAGCACATGTGGGGGAAGATGACAGCTGGATGAATAGAAAATGTATGAGGTGGAGATGGAGAGAGGCTGCTGCTGTCAGAAGTCATGGAGTGGAGGTCAGGTGATAAGGAAGGGGCTGCAGAAGGTTGCCTGGCCAGACAAGTTGAGATTCTTGCTAAAATGCTGAATACTTGGAAGTCTTTCATATGTAAAACCTACTTTTGTGTATGTGTCTTCTCTATCACACCCACTCTTGTGTTCCTGCACCATTTTCCAGTCTGGGAATCATGCAGAACGTTCTTTTGTTAAAAAGAATTTCGAGAAACAGAAGTCACTGGAATGTGAAGGAGTAGAAGGATATATTATCTGAGCTGCTGCCACCATGCCCATCCTTCTTGGCACCCTTTTAAAGTATTCTATTTACAGAAAGTTGTGCCATAAGCAGCAGAATTGGTAAGACTTGGTCCCTCAGGATTTGTGCCTGTTGCTCTTTAAACTAGTCCTGTTTCCCGCTTGTGTGCAGTAGTTAAGCAGACATGTAAGTAACGTGGTTTTCCACGTCCCATGGTGGAGGATGCTCATTTGGACCTCCTGGATCTAGTGAGTAATTGTCATGAAGTAGGAAGGGCATTGGGTTATTTCTAGAGATCTCTCCACAGCTGATAAAACTGGTAATAGTCCCAAAAGTTATAGGAAGGCAGTGAAGCACAGTTAGGTCAGTTTCATATGCAGAGAGAGCAGGCAAAAACCCAAACATGGAAGAATGGCTGATGCAGGTAATTAAGTGACTGAGCTAGTTCTCATGGGCAGTGCAGTTTTTTGTTATTAGTTTCCTTTTTTGATTTGCCTGAACGTGACTTCCTTGCCCTTGCAAAAATGCACAAGACATCAAGATGAGAAAATATATAAAGTACCACTTTGTCTTGGAAGGCACCTGCTGAAGCTGAGGTGACTCAGTGGAGAGGTGCTGGTGGGACCCTTGGCCACTGGATGGAGCCCTCAGATGCTCTGTTGTACATGTTCAACGTACTCCTGCTTTTGCTGTGCTCTTTAGAAACAACTTTCCAAAGTTCTTGCTCAGCTCTTAAGGTTGAGAGCTCCATTTTCAGTTGAGCCCTCCACGAAATGGCTGCATTTTAAGTGTTGGTGAGAAAATCCTCCAGTCTGCTGCTTGGTTATATTTGAAGCTGTAGGGTGATAAGCTGCTTCTTAAAATTATTGGCAAGCATCCAGTCTTCTAGTTCTGTAACTGGGCAAAATTAATTGTCAGAATTACTCTCCAATGAAGAGATTGTGATTTCTTTGCCTGTGAACAGCAGGGTGGTGTTTGTTTTTTTTTTTTTTTCCTTGCCTGTTCAATTTTGGTCTTAAATTGTGTTTCACGAGTAGAATGAAACATCTAGTGTTTTCTGAGGGAAGAGCAGGAAAAAAAAGGTAAAGCAGGAAAAGGTAGCACAAGAGTGAGGTTACTATTTGTCAGGTTAAAAACCAGTTTCCTGGTCAATCTGTGCTGGGAAATGTGCCAGCAGGTGGCATTGCTGTCCAGCTGGACTGTCACTTTTATTTTTTACCTTTGGACATTGGCTTTGCACTTTCTTATTTTCAAACCCTATAATTAGCCTGCAAAGACCCAATTATATCTTCTGTCTTACAAATGTTTATGGGGATAATTTGTTGCATTATTGAACATTATCTAAACAAATGTTTATGGGGAGCATCTGTTACTGGTATCCTATGGATTTAATCCAGTCTTTGTTGATTTCTTGCTCTTGACTGGGCTGGGGATATACAATAGTCTTTCCTTCTGGTGCTTATGTGCCAAAGGCAGAAGAAAACCTTCTAAGTAGCTGATGGCAACAGGAGCCAAGTGGGTGAGAACCTCCCAGGACCTGGAAGGACAAGGTCTTCTTGCACCATCCCTCCCTGGGGCTGCTGAGTTCTTTCAGAAACTGCACCCTGCTCTTTTCCATCTTTTAAATAGTTTCAGACCTCCAGTGCCAGAATATAGAAAAAAAAAATACTTGAGGAGTATTTCACTGTCAACTGCTTCACAGCACATCTGCTTTTTGAAATAGCCTTCAGCCTAAATTAGGTACAATGTGTTGCATTAGGCAATCTCACAGTGCAGAGGATAAGGTTGGAAAAAGTGCCACACATGAACTGTGAGCTGATAAGAGGCCTCTGAGAATACAGCATTGTGATCACTAAACAGCTGTAACAGTAATTACCTTCTGAGAGGGGGCTGCTCTGATGGAGAAAACAGCCATGTGCTTTCCCACACTTCTGCTGTAGCTGATACTGGGTCAGATTAGATTTTTTTTGGAGTAGAGGCAAAATGCCATTGTGACTAAAATACTGAAATGAGATGCTATAATCTGGTTTGCTAGCCAAAACCCTAAGAGTTTTATGAAGTATCCAATATATGTAGATAACCATAAATTGCCACACAATTCACTGTGCTTCTTGTAGCCCTTTTCCTCACCTTTTTGTCATAATTACTAAGATCTCATCCTGCAAAGGCTGTCCTTTAGTTTGAAACTATCTCTGTGCAGCAACTGCACAGAAAATACATGGTGGTCACTGGGAGACCCAACTCTCATGGCCAGAACAGTATTTTTCTGATGTAAGCCAGCTCCAAACATGGCTGCTCTGTTCATACAAAGGGAAGAAGAGCTCCCTTATGCTGCCAGCCCCCAGCACAGATGGCAGTACCAGGGAAGGGCAGGCTCTGAGATGATGGTGTCTCTGCCTGGCACAGGTGGGTGGAACTGAGATTCTTAACAGCCCTTCCTCTATTGCAGGGCACAACCAAAAAACCCTTGACTCATGCAGTCTAGTTCTTCTCAGAATGCTTTTTGGGCAAAACTGTAGTGCAGTGTCCTTATCAGGGAGGTGCAGCAGAATGCAGGAATAGCAGAATGACCAAGCCATCAGGACCTAGCCATCAACAGTTTTGTGCCTGGGACAAGCCTATATCAGTGTTTTGGGGAAGCAGTGTCAGCAACAACACAGAGAGGTTTGTTTGTTTACAGCTTCTGGCAAGGAGTGGCTTAAGCCCTGTGCTGTAGGCTGCATCCTGATCACTGTGGTTTACTAACCTTCTGAACTTTAATAGCTCCCTTTTGGAACCACTCTCCAGCCTGATCTCCTGAATGTGCTCAGCAGTGCAATCCATACTTTGCTAATGCTTTGTGTGGGGAAAAAAAGTAAGTTTGTTTAGCATACACATGCTTTGCATGTACAATGCTTAGCACAGGTTGCCCTGAACCATCATCTGCTAATATCAAGAACCTGGGATCAGGTGCAGAATCAACAGGAGTGACTCAAAAGTGGCTGGAGACAAAAACATCCATGTTATCATATCTTTTCATTGTGTGGTAATACTGCTCAATGTAAGAGGTGCTTGGCAGCATGTTGATGAAGACTTTGAAGCCCTATCTGTAAACCACTTTGCTGGGGAGAATTTCAGACCTTTGCAGTTGTTTAATCTTTATTTATCACCTGAAATCTTGGGAGGTGTTTGTAGCAGTAGCAAGATAGAAGGGAGACAACTGCATTTGTAGCCTGTAGAGAGAAGATGGGTTTTATTGCACCTTTACCATTCTTGCCTTCCTCCTTTGATACACACACAGTGCACAGCAGGGCAGTCAAACAGTTGTGTTTGGCCAGATGTAAACAGGTTCAGGAGAAATTTAATGAAAGACAAACAAGTAGCAAAAATTGTTTTGTATTTCACATCTTTGCTTTAATTCTCCACAATGAAACAGTGTGATCTCAGCAGATAGGTATTGCTGTTGACAACCCAATAGTTAAGACCCACATAGTAAGTCTAGGCTGTTTTTATTCCCAGGCATAAAAATGTCCTTGGGACAGAGTAACTCCACCAGCAATGGGGCACCAGCATCACTCTGAGCTGATACCAAAATCCTTGCTCAGTTTTGAGCAAATGATTGAGGATTTAGAATTATTCTTGTTCAGTTCACTTATTGGTTAATGACATTGTGCTGCTATTTCACTTTTTATTCTTCTTCAAGAGGACAGTGCACTAGCTCTCAGCAGGAGCTAATCACAGCTGTGTAGAAAGGTTGGTTTATTTTTGTGTAACACTAGCAAATAGTGCAGTGCAGGAGGAACAGAGCTGTGGTGTCAGACAGTTGGTGGTGGGGACCTGATGTTCACACTATAGCTGTTTCATGAGGGTTTACTTCAGACCAGTGTTAGTCCAGTTTTATGGTCTGTGAGCCAGTTGCAGTGGATCATTTGGGTTAGCTTCATCCAAAAGCAGTCTAGTTTGCCCACTGTGCCTGCCCATGGACTACAGCACAATAGATGGGGGCAAGCAGGAGCTGCATGTTCCCAGTTTGAACTAAAATGCTACTTAACCACACAGAATGTGGAACTGGGACAAGGCAAACATGAGTAGGTAGTTGTTGCCACGTGCTGTGACCAAAGGAACATCTGTGGTTCAGCTCTAAGAAAAAAGAGCACAACAAGCACAGTGCAGCAGTGGTGACCATCCCAACCAGCTTCAGTAGCTGCTGGTGCATACCCAGTGCAGAAGGTCACAGTCAGTCTCCAAGCAGCTGGCTAGAGGCAAACATGGTACTACTTCTATACCTTTAAGAGTACTAGATAGCACCTAGTAGGAATAGAAACCTCATAGCTTGGTATCTGAATATGCCTTTATCATCAGATGCTGCTGTGAAGTTCAGTGTAACTTGCAGAAGATGTACACGGAGAATGATAAGTGTTTAAAAGTTTGAATTACATTTTATTGTGGAAATAGAAATGATAGGTAAATTGAGGCAAAACAGCTGTCACAGGCACTGTCACAGCCCAGCCTCCCTAACACAGATGGCTTTGACCAAAGGTCAGATCTGTTTCCCTGTGCTGGCTGTTAAAGAAGAATGGCATCTGCTAACTGGAGGTTGTTAGTGAAGGACACAATATGATCACAGGCTGCTGTGACAGGGTGAACACCCTTCAGGTGATTTCCTTGTCTTTGTAGACATGTAGGGAAGTTAGGTATGCTCCTGATTCTTCTGAAGAAAGAGTGAGCACATTACAGCTGCTGTACCATTACAAAAAGCTTTATGTCAGTGTTGTCAGAATGTCTCCTCTCTCCCAGCAGTCCATCAAATATTGCATCAATACAGTCAATACTGAAGGTGTCAAACAGAACACGAGTGAAAATAAAATGATTACAGAGCTGCAGCATGAAAATCAGAATTCCTCTCAGTCTTCAGTAAAAGTGGCTTGCAAATATAAAAAAAAGATGATTTAACCTTTTTCCAAATAAGAATTTTTCTGCAGCTTGTGATGATCCCTTGCTAGACCTCCCACATCTTCTAGACAGCTAAGACTATGCTAAGTATGTCTAGTATGCTAAGGTTTTTTTTCATATACACAATCACATTACCTCATAGGGATATACAGCTGAAAAACACAAAGCTGATTGTTGCAAGGCTTTAAACTCTTCCTCATTGACCTAGAGTTGAAATAGCCCATCCCAAACTGGTTGCTGTATTTGGAAGTCTTAAGGAGTTTTTGATTGAAAGTAAGCTTCTGCTCTCTGTCCATAGGTGAGCTGCTGTCAGCAGTGTTTAGCAAGGGACTAGAAACTACTGCCTTGTGCCAATAAGAAATCCTTGTCTTCAATCTTAGCTAGCCCAGAGGGGAGGGTGGAAGAGCCAGAATCAGTCTTAATAGAGCTCTTAAGGGTCTGATCTTAATCTTTGTTTTATGCTTCCCTTCCCCATTTCTGGAAGAAACTGTGTATTTCTACCTTAGGATAGATTTAATATACTGGACTTCTTCCCAGAGTTGACACACCTTCAGAGAGTTTTCTCTTGGCTGTAGTAGTACCCACAAGCTGCTGCAGAGATCCCCAGGGAACAGCCAGAAATTAACAAAAGAACAACAAAGCTACAGGCTCCTGGGAGGCTCTACCCCACTGGAGTGAGGCCCCAAAAGCCAGTCATACAGGGAAGTCCCTCCCTTACCTATCTCTACAGGACCCCTGACTTTGCAGCATGCCATTCTCTTTGCTTTGCTGGAGAGAGTTGCCCCTACAGATGCTGACTTAGAGCTCTAGTGGCTTTTCCTCAGTGGCATTTTTGTGTGTTTCTTCAAGGTCACTGCAGAACCATGCTGGCCTACAAGACACTCAATTTGCAGTAAAGATTGTTTTGTAATAGCATTAACTCACTAGCCAAGAGCCTGTGGTACTGGAAACCTCTCTTCTGAGCAATCAGGAGAAGACTGAGGTAACAAACTGTCTACCAAAGCCCTTTAGTCCCTCAGAGCAGCAGTTTAAGGAGATCTCAACTCTTGCATCTGTACAAAGAGCCCTGTGACTGAATGCTGATTCTGTTCACCTCCTCTGTACACTGATGCTCTAATTTACTACTCTTTCAGGCTTAGCCCTAAATATTTATTTCAGCCCACCAATATGTGACTGGGATATGGGGTGGAGGACTTACCTCAGCAACACAGAACCCTGAGGACCAAGAACAGCATTTGACACAGCTCTGATGTATCCTCCTGTATATTTATTTACATAGCAGGTTGTTATATTTCTACCTGTTTTGCAGCTGCAAAGTTCAGGGGCTTCTGCCTGCACAAAAGACAAAATACCCAAGAAACCTGAGCTTGCATAAACTGGTTGCTGTGGAATAATATTACTCTTTCATCTCAAAGAGCTGGGTCTGTTTCTACTCGGCTAGGATTCTGAGTTGTCAGCACAGAGCTGATCAAGAGCAGTGCTGTGGTTACCTGTGAGGTTTCTTGTAGCACTGAGGAAAGTTATTAGTTGGAAGTTCAGTTCCAAATCAGATACTAGCTTTAACTCACAGGCCTGATCCTGCAAGCCTCACTCATGTAACTTACTGTCTTGCTTTCAGCAAGATTGGTCCAGCCTGCAGCACTATGTAGACTGGGCCAAAAGCTTTTATAGATAACTACATCCAGGCTGGGCAGGGGAAGGAAAAAGATCAGACATCACAAAACTAATTCATTTTCCACGAGAAAGCAGTAATAAAAATGAGATAGTAGGTGAGCCTTGCCCTCAAGGTTACTGAATAGCTACTCAATTAAAGGAAAGGCTAGCATGTTGGGTAATAAATTGTGTCACACACCATGGGCATCAGCAGCAGTTACTATGAACACAGCTTCCAAGAGAGAGACAGGCAGGAAGAGCTGGAACAAAGAAGAAAGGGTAGAGCTAAAAAAAGGGGTTAAATGGGATTTGGAAAGATCACTGTCTAAAAACCTTATTCAGTATAGTCAGTAATCCTTGGCATTCCGAAATTCTGGCATGCTCCACACCCTCCTGGTGGGCTGGGTGCCCCTCTCCACATCCTCAGAGATGGTCTTGATGTCACTGATGAACGGGGAGATTCGGGATCGAGATTTAAACGTCGTTAAGGAGAGGCTGGTTTTGTTCTTTGTGTTCCATTGCCTGGCAAGCTTCTTGGCCTCTTCCTCCTCTTTGATCTTCTCAGCAGCTTCGTGCAGGACAGAGCGGAAGATCCGGGACACTTCCTGCGCTTCTGGTTCATACTCAGCAACGAGCTGCCGGAATCTGCAAACAGCCAAGGCACAGCTTTGATTAAAAACCCCAAATCAGATTGCTGCCAAGTCTCTGGGCTAGGCTCGGAACTTGCACTTTCCTGCAAAGATGGGACTCCCTGCCCTGAAGGGAACAACAACAGGGAGGAGCAGTAAAGATACGCTCAAGGTCTCGAAAATCACAAGTGAGGCAGAGAATGTCAGGAAGCAATGAATCACTGCTTCTGTTCAGTGGAAGAAATAATAGAGGACACCAAACAAAGCTAGAAGGTGGCAAGTTTGAAACAGAAGGAAGTGCTCTTTCCACACAGCACCTATTAAATGAGAACTCGGTGCTATCAACAGCTTAAGAAGAGAAATGATTAGGCAAGTTTGTGGAAAATGTCACCATCACTGCTGATTAAAAGTGATTGTCCAAATGCAAATCCTTGCTCCAGTAGTCCCTGAATTTACCAGAAGCTGAGGATAAATTAGGGGAAGTCCCACCAGACTTCCCCTGTTTTCATTGTTTCTCATTCTCCATGGCATTATTCAGTGGCCACTAGACCAACAAAAATCCTGTAAAACTCTTCTTTGTTATAGTTTGGGAGTTTCTCAATATATAAATTTCAGTCAAATGGTATTTCATCTTCCTATGGATTTCTGTAAGAAAATGGACTGGCTTAGCTGGTAACACCTTAATTGGCAGCATGATGCTGTATCTAATTAGACAACTGTGAATTACTCCAGTTTCTTCTCAGCAAAGAGCTCAAAATGTAGGGGGTTTTAAATGTTTATTAAGATAGCTTAATACCAGGGAAGTGAAGGATTGCCACTGTCTATACTGTAGGTGAGGAAGATGAGATGCAGAGCAGGACAGTTTCCTTGAAGTCACTGAGTGGGTCACTGGCTGGGCCAAGAAGACAACACACCATTCCTGACACTTTGTTGGGTGATTTTGTTCCCAGCCTGGAGAGTGTGGAATTCCCTCCCAAGGCTCACAGAGTGGTCACAGATATGCTGGTTCTTCTGTGTGCATTTATGACAGATAGTAATGTGGCTACTCTTCTAAAAACCATTCTGTTTTTAACATGAAAATTGTATCTAGAAGCAGACACACACATAAAATTGTACTTCACTAAAATCCAGGTATTTGTACTTAATGGAATCTAAAGAGTATAAGGTCTGTAAGCATTTTCATATTTATTGCCAACAGAAATAAATGAAGATGAAAACCTGTAGGATTTCATTTACATAAGCAGACTACAGCAGAAGCTGATAGAATAGGGTCTTGCCTCTTGGGTTTTTTTTTTTTACAAGCCCTAGGAAAATAAGAAGGAGTTAATGCACTATGGAATTACACTGCTTACTGGGTACCCAAGATAATAAAGACAGAAAGAAAACCAAAGACAGACCAAAAAAACTACGTACAATTAGGACTTTTGAGTCTTAGTCTGGAAGTCTGGTATTGGACATACACAGAGGTGAACTGAATGAGTCATTGAATTATTTTATTTCCATATGTATTTTAAAGTGTGATGCTGTCATATGTAACATGTCAGGGGATCCTCTTTTGTATCAGCAATTGTGAACTCCAGCTTTAGAAGCTGTGTGTCATTGCTGGGTTGGGACTCCACAGCAGGCAGCAGCTAGCATTAGGCTCTGGGAACAAGAGGGGAAAATGGGAGGTACAACAACAAATTTACCCTCTGAGCATCATTACTAATGCCCTGTCCTGCTAATAAGACTCCCAACCAATCAGCTGAAAGTGTTATCTAAAATCAAAACTTTCCACCTTCAGAACTATCTGCACTCTCCTTGGCTAGGATGGAGAGAATCCTTTTGTGAACTCTCCTTTCACTGTTAGGATTTACTTCTGACTTTGCAAGACCAACAAAAAAACTGTTTCATATGGATTTGAGCTAAGAAACAAAGAGCAAGCAGTCCAACAGACTCTGCCAGTAACCCAGAGAAATGCTGCTCTAAATTAAGTTGGAAAAGGGAAAGGGGGACCTTTCCCTCTCCCCCAGTAAGATGAACTAACTTTACTCCTTTATTAGTGCCCACCTAACTTAAATAACAGCACATTTATGTAAGGACCAGCTCATATATGAAGTCCAAAAGGTGTGTATGGCACAAATACTTCTTAGCAGAACAGAAGGACAGGTTATCAGGGGCTGAGGTCTAGCTAAACCAGTCTATGTCAGAAAATAGGTGATGTTTGCTGCACCCACCTATACATAATTGAAGCCATCTTTCCCAGTTAGCAGTGACAGCTCAACTGATATGCTGGATGACCCAGCAGCCTGCTCTCTACAAAACATGCAACATAGAAAAACAGCAAAACCACTGCAGTCAAGGAGTGTGGACTTGCATCCTGGGAAACAAACTTGCACAAAGCTGCTCTGTGGAATGAAGCACACAAAACTGCACAAGGCTTTCTCATCTTCCAGCACAGGTTAGTGCTCTTACACTTGGAAGGGAATAGTTTCAAACTAGGCAGCTGCACAACCATATCTAGAAATCCCTCAGCAGGGTTTCCTTACTCATCAGAAAAGTAGATATATCTGTCTTGTTTGTGACAGAAGTTATGATACTACTGGTAGCTAACCTTTAATATATTATGCAAGTCACACAGGCATGACTGTCAATAAAGCTCCCCCTAAACCAGCCCAGGAGCCTGGGTAGCTTGTTTATGCACACAAAGGCATCAGCACATTTCCTAGTCCAGGCTGTGTTTAAATCAGTTCAGACAAATTTGTTCTTCAAAATGTGACCCTTCTGTTTCCTTGTGCAGCCATTAGATCCTAAGAATGTGGCTGCACTTGGCTCTTACTGGCACTGCTCTTTTTAAAGCACTGTCACCTGCCTGTTACTCTGTAGGTCCCCAGTTCAGGAAATTTCCCAAGTACAGGCTGAACTTTAACACCCTGCTAAATCCAATGGAAGTCCCCTGACTTAAAGAATAGTTACAGTTCAGTGTATTCCTGAGTGCCTGTCTGAACTGGGAGCTCTAAGAAGATTTAGTCATTTAAAGAAAACATGGAGTGCTTAGTGCTAATAAATACCTGCTGATTCCTGAATCTATATTTTGAGCAAGAATTCTGGTTTTATTGTAAACCAGCTTTGCTAGGGGCTAAGTGACTCCCAAAGGACTATGGTATGCACACTAACTGCTGCACATAGGTCACCTTGGCTCAAATCTACATAACTGTAAACAAATCAATTTCTGATTTTAGGCATTTGTCTTACATTCAAGCATACAAAGAAGCCCACATCTGCTATACAGAAAATTACAGTCCTTAATAACATCTCAGATCACCAAAACATGGGTTTACATTTCTATATTAGGGCTTTTGTTTGCTTCTCTCTGGGTGGAGAAGGACAGAAACCCTCTGTTTCACTTTTGCTGAAAGTGAAAGGAGTGAAACAGACCATTACTAGCTCTGATTACAGCTAAAGCTATGAGTAAAGATGGCCAAAATCTAGCATTTTCTATTAGCAAGCTACTAGTCAACTCATTCAGTTAGGAACCATGATGGGTAGGTACTAAGGGCCTCATCAAAAATCACTGTCACTACTTCAAATGGCTCCAGGATTTAATTTCAAATACAGTCACCTATCTCCAATCCAGTAACCTAAAGCTAAGTTACACCTGAATGCAATAGCTTTTTTTTTATGAGGTGAATCATTCTCCAGCTATCTGATGCTATTTGCTCTGTACTTGAATCCTTCAAAAATTTCAGGAGACTCAAAAGAAAAGTTTCTATTGAATGACCCAAAATACAAAGCAGGTAAACTGAGTGGAAAAAAAAAAAAACTACAACATTTTAGAAGTGCTAAATAACCAAATCTGTGGAAACTCTGCCTCTCAGTAGATGTGAGTGTAGCCACAAAAAACAATAATTTGGATAATCATTTAGGCCTTTGGAGAATAAAGTGACATCTCTCATAATTCATATAAAAATATTTTTTTCTGGCTTTGACTGAGCACAAGGAGGATTCACTAAGGAGGAGGCCTTGCATGACACAAACAAATCAAAATCTGCAGTCTTGCAAGCTGCACTCTACCTGGGTTATTGAGGTATTATATGCTTGTTGAGTACATCAAAAAGGACTTCAGCTCTTCAAAAGGCTAAGATGGAAGAGGAAGGACAAAGCTTAATATTTCAGACAGGACCAAGGGCTTCAGTAAAGTACATGCTCTGCATTCCAAATACCAGCATGTCATTTTTGTGTTTTTTGTTTTTTGTTGTTACTACATACTTCACTGGAAATGTGAAGATTTCACTTGAAATCTTATTATACTCACCTTGTGCAAATTTGATGAAGCTATTAAAATCTCTATGTTATCTCACTTTCCAAGAGGATAATTTCTCTCCAATTTTGGCTATCTTTTAATTAGATTGCATGCTCCTCCTTTCTCCTGCACCTTTTCAGCTCCCAGCATGGCAGGCCCCATTCTTTTTCATTGTTTCCACACCAGCAATGAAGAATTCTGAATCACAGGGCTCTTGGTTAGAAGAGTTGTAGTTCAGATGTGGAACTCTGCCACGGGGTGTCCCAAATGCTAAAAGTTTACATGTGTTCAAAAAAATGAAAAGCAAAACCCCATAATGTAAGCAAACCACTGAAAGAAAAAGCCATGTAGGGCAATTACAGACAGAAGGATCACCTCTGGCTCCAGAAGTCTGCAAGTTACAAGGCACAGCAATTTGAAGGCTGTATACAAGGTACTGTAATTGTCCATATTTTCTTGCCTTGTTCTTTTCTCTTTTCCTTACACTAATACAGCCATTCATTCACCTAAAGATTGCACATCAGATCAAACAGACCTTTGGTCTGACCCAGTTCTGCCATTTTTGTGGCTATGCCATTCTCTTTGCAATCATGGAACTGAACCACCAAAGGTTATGCAAGCCTAATTTTTTTAATGTAGCTCTGCTAATCATGCAAACTCCATAGTATGGAATAAACAGAACCATGCCAACCTGAATCATGCTGTAATACTACTTATGAGAGGCTGTAACAGCAATTTATAAGAGGATCTTTAAGAGGATGGTTTTACCCTTTTTCAGTTATGCCCACACAGAGCCCACCCATGTCTCCAAGTGTGTTTATCTACTGCCAACAGTATGCTGAATCCCCATCAAGCACTACAGGCTGCACTGCAATCATGTATCTTGCATGATCTCAGTTAAAGAAACAACCAACCAGGCAAACAGAGAGCAGACCAGCAGCAAGTTGTATATGCCTCAGCTTAATAACCTGTTCTGAAGGAGGTGATGAACCTTGGGGCCTTCCAGCTCCAGTGACTGAAGGCTGCTCTCATGGAAAGAACCTGTTTGCCAGACAGGCCTTGCTCAGTGGCCCTGGGGATGGTGAAAATAGCTCTGAACCACAAGAGGCTTGTAGTGGGCATGTTTACAGCACAGCTTGGAGTTAGACAAATACAAGGCAGGTTCCAAGGTTCATCTCTGGTGATGGTGAGGGCTGGAGAAGTAGCTTTGGCATCCTTTCCTGGCCACTCCCACAAGACAGAGGACCAGCTATTTCCAGTCCTCTTAGTCTTGTAGATAGCAGCTGTAAATGCATATGTTCAAGGGAAAAAAGTGCCAGCATATGCAGTGGGGGACTGCAGAGTGCTGAGAATCCCACTGTATATGGCCTCACTGGACATCTTTCTGATCCCAACCGAAGAACACATTGTAACAGGGGAAGTTAAAGGCCCATTTCACAACTTTGCTTTGGTTAAGGTGGACTTCAGAGTCACTACTCACTTGCACTGTGCTAAGTGAGAGGATTTAACTTAGAATAGCCCCCTAAAAAGGAGTCACCTCCCTCCCTTCCACTTTGGATGCTACAGCTGGCTTAAATCTGTTTCTGAAGGCATTTTCACAGAGGATTACTCATATGGCAAGCAGCAATCCTATGTCTAGCACTTGAAAGGCTCAACAGCAAGTCCAAGAGGCTGTGCCTACATCTATGCTGCAGAAGGCAGAAACACCACCTAACTGTTAAAGCCAGCTGCATGCCCCACCTGCATCCTACTCCATGTCAAGTGTGGGAGGGAGGGGGCAGGGGAGGAAGGACAATGCAATCTCTCCTTAATCTGGGAATACCTGGCTCACAGGCTGAAAAACACAATAGCACCTTTTGGCTAGTCTGGACACCGGGTGCAAGTGCCTCAAGAGACCTGCTGAATGGCTTAAATAAAGGCAGGAAGACTCCAGTGAGAGTGAATAAACACCACGAGACCTTGAGCAACATGAAACAACTTCAAAGTTGGCCCTACATTGAGTAGGAGGTTGAAACACATACTTCCAGAGGCCCCTTTAAACCTTAACTATTATAAGATTCTAAAGCCTGAAACAAAAGCCATCACAATACTGAAATAGTTAACTGTTCTTCAGGCAAGGTAAAGCTTCTCTGGCTGCTCAGGTGCATGAAGTACTGGTCAGCCTCAGAAGGAAATGACATTTAGTAACTTTGGAGGAAATGACACCATGTTAAACTGACTTAAAACATTAGATTTCCCTTCTTCCACAAAGACACTGTCCCAAACACGACTTAGGATGCAGGATGCCAAGTTTTGGTTCTGTTGGTCCTAGCAACTCTCTCCCTCCTCATGTATCATAAAGAGGAGAGGGGGAACAGAAAGGTCTGTATCATCACACCTTTTACTGTACCTGAGTATGACAGGCCCGCAGTAGGAAGGATGTATTTTGGTGCACATATCCTCCAGCTGCAGCCTTTCTCCTGGGCTGATGTCATAGCTCTGCTTTGGGTAGCTGACCAGCCAGCCGTAGTCCACCCCAGTCTTGATCTTGCGATACTCGTTCTCCCGCTCCCGCTGCTGCTTCTCTGCCTGCTTGGTCTGCCAGTTCAGCTCCATCATGAGAGTCTCAACCACCATTTCTGTGGGGGTCCTCTGGGAAATGCGGCTTGGGGGCTCGTTCCATCTGAACCAGGATGCCAGTGACATAGTGCTCTGTGTTGTCTGCGTTTGGAGTGGGTTGAGGGGAGGGAGAGAGGGAGGGAGAGAAAAAAAGAAGAGTGGCATCGTCAACACGCCTCATCCAAGAGCGTTCTCCCCCCAGCCCACCCCTGTTGGTCGACCTAAAAGTGCTACTGGGTTTGCCACTCAGAACTAACTGGTGTGGAGCACCTTGAGAAATCTCAGCCATAGCAGCCAACTTGGGAAGAGGCACAGTTTTCCTTGAACTTCCAGTGACAGTGCAATTAAAATGACAATCACAGTTCTTACCTCTGAAGTCAAGTTATAAATGATACCTTGCTTCTCCAAGCTGAAGCATTCTCCCACCCATACTGAAGAGCTAGGACAAGGGCTCACCTGCCTGAACCCTCATGGGAGGGCACAAGCTTGCAGCAAAAACTTAGTACATGGTGTCAAACTATTGCTGGGAGTCCATTCTAGCTATCAGGAGATCCTTGGGAAGTAAAGCAGGACAGATGATCTAATGGGGCAGGTTGACCCTGGCTGGACTCCAGGTATCCCTTAAAGCCTCTCTATCACACCTCAGCTGGATAGAGAAAACACAACAAAAATCTCATGATAAGGACAGGGAGATCACTCAGGGATTACTGGCATGGGGAAAACAACCTTGACTTGGGGAAATTAGTTTATTACCAATCAAATCAGAGTATGAAAATGAGAAATTAAAACAAATCTTAAAACACTTTTACCCCACCCTTCCTTTCTTCACTCAACTTCACTCCAGATTTTCTCTTAACTCTTCTCCCCTAGTAGCACAGGAGGTACTGGGAACAAGTGTAACAGTCAGTTCATCTCTGCTGCTCCTACCTCCTCAGGAGGAAAACTCCTCACACTCTTCTACTGCTCCAGCATGGGGTCACCATGATCTTCACCATAGGCTGCAGGGTAATCTCTGTCCTGGCACCTGGAGCACCTCCTTGCCATCCTTCTTCACTGACCTTGGTGTCTGCAGAGTTGTTTCTCTCACATTTCACTCCCCTCTCTGGCTGTAGTTGCTGTTGCTCAGGTTTTCTCCTCCTTTCTTAAATGTTATCCCAGTGGTGCTACCACTGCCATTGATTTACTTGGCCTGGGCCAGTGTCGTGTCCATCTTGCAGCTGGCTGGCATTGGTTCTATCAGACAATGGGGAAGTTTCTAGAAGCTTCTTACAGAAGTCACCCCTGCAGCCCTCTCCCCCTCTGCTACCAAAACTTTGCCATGCCAACCAAATGCATTCCACCTGGGTAGGTTTGCTGCTGCTGTAATGGAAGTAGTAGAGCTCACCCACATGTACAAAGAACTGGCTGGACCAATAGGCAGAGCTTTAACTGTTACTTAACAAATGTGTTGTTGCATGCAGGAGAGGTTACTCCATCACCTACAAGCTGAAGTTCAACTATTAGCTATCCTAGGAGAGCACACCTTACACACTACCACCAGTGCCAAGGGCACTGAGGCTGGGCTCAATAGGAAGTAGCAGCATGTCAAGGTTTAAACTGTTATTAGTTCTAAGTAAGAGGTTTCCGCTGCTAGGGAGTTACTCAGCACTTGGAAGGCATAACAAACTGCACCAATCATCTCAGCAAAAGAGATCTCTCCACCCAGCCAATCCCTTCATGTAGGCTCTTCAAGAGGACAATGCAGGGAACAAAGTTATTAACTATTGTATTTGTATTTAAAAACAATAGAATCCAAAGCAGGCACCAGGGACCTGAACAGGAGCAAAACAGCAGCTGGGTTTTTTTTCAGACATCACACTTATGTGCTTTGTTGCTCCCTTCCATTAGCCCCCAGGGAGAAGAGGCTGCACAAATAATGGCTGCAGCTGGGATCACCAAAAGGCTACTCCTGGCAGCAGCCCAACCAGGACGTGGTGTCAAAAGTTAACATGAGGGCAGTGAATTAAAGAATCTGATTCTGAAGGGCCTGAACAAATCCTCACTATTGAGACACAGGCACAAAGGAAGATATGCTTTTTGGTTTAAGGACCTTTGGACAACAGAGTCCAAAGAGTGGTGGCCAATGGTGCCAAGTCCAGCTGGAGAGCTGTCACTAGTGGAGTCCCCCAGGGATCAGTCCTGTTCAACACCTTTATCAAGAAGAGCAATAGTCAACATGATTCTGCCTTCAGTGCCTGGGAAACTGTCACCAGCAGCAGCAGGTGAGAAGGATGCTTCAGTTGCTTTCCTGACTTTATCATTTACCATAATGTAGCCATGTTATCTTTAAAAAATATTCATACTATATAAATATGTCTCACCATTAAAGGGAAATGCTGCAAAAACCTGGGTAGTCTGTACAGCATCCCCAAGTCTGAAATGATTTCAGGGTCTAATGCTCAGGCTTATCTGGAATCAGGACATTTGACAAACTGCATCAAAGGACTAGTTTCTCTAGTTCTATATCCTACCTGTCATAACAAGCAATATGAATCTCTTCAGAAGAAATCCATAAAAGAGCTGAAGAGTTCCATGGGACACAGATCTAGATACCTGGGTGTGTGAGGCCACGGGTACCCCTTGGAGACTGTATAAACATTAACACCTTTGCTAGTTGACAATGTGAGATCATTGTAGTGACTGTTTTCACCCTAGAGTATCAGCTATGATTATCCTTATGATAGCAGCCAAGTCAGCAGCTGCTGCTGACAGAGGAGGCAATCCTGCACTTTTCTCATTTCTGTGCTCTGGAGGAGGAGGAGCAGCAGATCCTTTCATCTTCTTTCATTGCCAGGATGACTCCAGCTAACAGCTCTCACATCACCCCATAGTGCTCTGGCTGCTGCTGCTGACTTACTTGCCTTCTTAGTGAATGACCTCAGCTTGGAATTTATGTGCTGACAGCTTCAACTCCATAAACCCACCATCATCACATGTACCTGAATCTCACTGCATGGCAGCCTCCACTCACCATTACACATGATTAAGGATGAAGAACCTTAAAACTGAAGGCCTTTTCCTTGCTCTTACCACCCCTTATGTATCTCATATGTAAGCCCTGCCAGCAAAAGTGAGCAGCGTACCCAAAGCTGTTGTGAATGATTGAAAAGTCTTCTGTTTCTTTTCAGCTTATGTGACAACATCCATTTCCCATAAGATTTTTACATGCACCTGACCAACTAAGGTATTATTATATCATTTCCATTTGTGCCTTCATCTGTTGAAGGTGAGCATGCCTTTCTGTGTTTTGCCAGCAAAGGGTTAGCTTGCTTTGCGATTATTCTGTCTGTGACCTGATCTCATGTTGGCTTAACTCTGCTGACTTCAGTGGCATTAGGGGTAAATCAGTATAAAGCAGCATAACTGTGAAGCTGAGGAATGTCTGTCCAACTATGCCTAGCTCACCAGCTGTTACATTAGAAGAGAAACAAGAGGATAATTTAGTGGTTAGAACTGAGAAAGAGAGCAAGGGGACCTTGGATCTAATTTGATCCACGCTGGGTTTCACATAGTGATGGGCTTTTCTTACTGCCTTTATGTTTTTGTCTTGCAGGTCTCCTTCAAAGCAAGTAGCTCTGCATGAGGAGAACCATTTTATCCAGCATTAGCATTAGAGAGGACAATCAGAAAAGTATTTTGATAGCTTGTCTGAGCAAGGCCTGCTGAACCTGAGCTTTCCCTGTCCAGAGTTTTCATAAAGCACAAGTAACAGGCAGATTTGCATTTGATTTAGGAACATGGATACCACTGGCTCCAAATGGGGCCACTTGTTTCCCAATACCTTACTTGAAAAATCTGCTTCCACACGAGAAGAGTACAAAGTAAGGAAAGCACCTCATCTGCAGTTGAAATGGCCTTTTCTTGAAGAAAAAATCCTTGCAAGGTTTTCATGCACACTGGCAGCTTGTGCTGGCTGTTCCTAAGGGAGTCTTGTTTGTATTAGATTGTTTCCTTCCCTATCTCTTGTCCATCATCTCCTTTTGAGAGCTGGAAACTGGCCATCTCTATTTAGCAGGCTTGACAAGCTACCCCTCTTCCCACAACTGGTCTTTGCAGCCTGCAGAAGATACCGTGGGCTCCATTAATTGTAGCTGCTGTTTTTAATTTAAATTTCACATGCAGGCTAATCATTAAATGACTCAAAATGGCTTTCCTATTAAGAAAGACTCAAAGGACTGTCAGTAAGATGTAGGCAACTAAAGAAAGGCAAAAGTTTAAGCCTGACTTTCTTATTTGGGAAAAGGACAAAATAAAACTTAGCAAGCATTCATGTTAAATTTATTAAAAGAAAGATACATTGCCCCATCTGAATACAGATCTTTATATTGTTCACTTAGTCCATTTTCTGATTCCTTGTAAGAGGCTATCCTGAGACCTGACCTAATCCAGTTGATGCACCCCCTCTGAACACCCCCTCTGGGGTTACTCAAGCAAAATTTTAGAGTGATTTAGCTAAGCTCCACTCCAGAAACAGATCTGGGTTTCAAGACCTTTGCCTAGAGGCCAAGTTTTCCCTTGCAGTGTTGATTACAAGTGTGACCAACCACCTCACAGAGTTTCAAGCATACATTCACCTTAGCTATGTTAAAGTCTGGAATCCTTCACTTTCTCTCACACTGCCTCTGGAGAGGTTTCTTCAACATTTACTGATTGGTAGTAAGTCCCTCTGAAACTTTTTCATGTAAAAGGTTCCTATTACCTTTAGTTCTAAAGAAGCTTTTTGCCTCTCCCCATATCTCATTTTTGTTCTCCACATTGTCAGCAACTCCTGAATTTTTCTTCCTACATACTTTAAAGCCCTTCCTCTCACAGCATGTTCTGTACATTTCACCTCATCTTTCCCTCCCTCTTTGTTGTTTTGGTTTTTTTTTACTTTCTCCTACAATTCCCCATATGATTTCCTCTCCTTGCTCCAGAGAATCATCAGAACTACCAAAGTTCACATGCCTAATTTGTTTTTTCACCTTCCTGAAAGAGGATTTCAGCCTTTCCTAGCTCTTTTACTAACAAAGGGAATATGCTGCTCATATAACCCAACAGACATCAGTCTTCTTTGGGCTCTTAAAGACTAGATCATCACTTGCTACAGTTTGTAGAGCAAGGCTGCTTTCTGGTAAACCATGAGTCAATCAGCAGGACCTGTTTGCCTTGCAGAAGATTAACTTATGAGAATTTAAAAAAATCCCTTCCATTGATCCTTCCCTAATTCCCATCTTCCAACACCCTTCAGGACAGTAAAGGAGTAGGCAGAGAGTGGGAAATGTGCATTTAGGGGGGCAGGGCAAGAAAATCCAGCTGGACTCTGCTATAAAGCTATATACTCAGTTTGACAACTCTCCTGTGGTTCACCTTTGCCTTCACAGTGTCAGGCCAGCAGTACTACAGACTTCAGTGGCTCTTTGTAGTCGTGGGGGTATGGTAGTTGTGTCAGAGCAGTAGGAGAAAAGTCTTAACGGGTTTCGTGAGCAGAAAACTAATCCAAAGTCCAGTGACATCAGTAGAAACATTGTCACTCAGCTGGCTATGGATAAAGTCCCAGGAAATCCAGTCAAACCCTACCAACAAACTCAGCTGAGGAGTTGGAAATGCCTTCCTTCCCTTCTTGTGGGTGCTAGTTCCTTACTACTACAGTCAGAGAGCAGAGACAGGATTTGTTTGTGCAAGATATCCACTCAATCTTTTTATCCCCACACTTGCCATTACAAAGGGGAACAAAAAAAGATTAATTACTTCTAAAATAAGTGTGACAAGCTCCATCCACAAACTGTGGTCACTATTCTATTTTTTAGAAGACATGCAGTCACAGAAGAAACTGATAATATGACATTGTGGACCATTTATTTCATTTGCTTCTTTAGTAAAGGTTGGATTACCTTATCCAGAGAAGTCCAGTGTATTTCAGATAACAGTGGGCATCTAGTATTACCCTGCAGTGCACTGCATGGGTAGATTAATGCTGGGTTAGCTACACCCATCTCTGTATGTGCTCACTGAGGCAATATTTAACCAGCTTCTTGGGCAGAATTTGTGGCCACAGCTATGCTGCACGAAGTAGCATTAAGTATCAACAGCACCATAGATGAACCCTAAATTATGTTTCTTCTGTGATAAAGATGCTTTAATTTTGTTCCAAATAGAGAGTCTTAGCAAGTTCTAATTAGTAAACTGCTGCCAACACCTTCCCAATTTTATTTCTATAGCTGTCTGTCATAGCTTTGTAAAAGAATCCCTGTTCTCCATTGCTTTTCTTCATTTACATACCATTATGGTCTCCATGCAGAGGCTTTTACCTTATCAGGGCCTGAAGAATTTTACTTAGCTGCCTAGAATCTCCCTTCTTGTTTAGTGACATGGAAGGCTGTGGTGTTTACAACTACTTGCTATGCAACTGTAATCCCAGTGGAAATTATTACAGTCTCAGATATCAATCCCCCAAAGCTGCTATGAAGCAACTTTGCCTCATATGAAAGAGCTTTTCCATCAATAAATTCAAACACAATGCAAGTATCATCATATTAATATAACAGCATTCCTCATTCTGACCTGCAGAGTAGAGAGAACTCTTGGGAACACTCAGGGTTCTGCTTACAGAGCACAACAGAGAAGGTGTGTTTCACTTCTTGAGTGCACTGATTGTCTTGTGGTGGTAGACACAAACCATTTTTGGAGAAAAATTAATGATTAACTAATTAAGTCACAGTGGATAAAATCTATCTAGGGCCATGACCCTGCTATAAGTAGCAAGGAGTTTTGAATAACAGTATAGAGGATCAAGATAACACTTGAACTGAAACATTATTTATTATCAAGTCTTCATGGCTGCAGGTGTTAAAGGACAGCAAAAAGAGCCTCACAGAAGTGTCTGAGGGTGAGCTGTGACAGGGCACTGTGGCACCAGCACCTTGTATGCCAGGTAATACCTGTCTGCCTCTAGCAGGGCAGTGGTCATGGTCCATCCAGCCCACCTCAGGCTGACAGCTCCTGCTGCTACCCTAGGCTGCTTCTGAATGATAAGTGCTCTCAGGAACGTGTGAAAACGTGCTGCCATTCAGCATAGGCTAATTTTTGTATCAGCTGGTCTGCAGCAGAGACTTTGCATTCTCAGCATTATAGAAATGAGCTAGCTCTTTGTCTGGTGTATTTGCCACAGAGTTACAAGTCACTGAAGCCATTTGTGAATATGCAGGAAAGTAAAAATCACTGCTAATGGCATAGCAGAAGGGTAGTCAGAGCATATCACAAGGTGCTGCAAGACAAAAGAGAAACAAGAGTGGAACCATTTGCACCAAAGGGAAGCTTGAGTGGCCTTCTGAAAATACCACGATTATGGTATACATGGGTCTGTCACATTTCTAAATCTAACTATTTTCTAAATCTAGAGAAGTAAAAAGCCCAATAATTTATCATGAACTGATCTCCAAGCTCAGGTATGAATGAGAAAGGTATTTTTCCATCACTAGCAAAAAACATGATAAGAATAGATAGTTGACCCAACCAGTGCAGCTTCATGATCTACAATAGAGCTGTAGTAACATAAAATAGATTTGCCTCACTGAAAATAAATAAAAGAGCTGTGTTGATTATCTCCAGATGAAAATCCAGTCTACACATCTTAAAGAAAACATGAAGGAAGGGCCCAGTAGCCTAGAGCTCTACTAATGACTGGAACTCACTACAGAAGATAATCTTTTGTGTTATCTGCAGAAGCAAAAGGGTGGGTGTAACTCAAATCTGCTTATGAGGCACAGTAGCATTTTACAGTTTGTCTACTTATCAGAGCAAATGAGTTCCATCTGCTGAGGACTATTTTCATGCCAAAATCCCACTTGTGCTTTAAACAATATTTTCTAATAGCAACCATGAAAACACTCCATCATACACAACCTACACTGGACAGTTACCTAAACCTACTGAAGCTAGGAAGTTAAAACACTGATTTGCTCTGTTTGCTTAACTTGTTATTAAAACTCCTATATTTCAGTTAGATCTTGCTATGGTGGATCAAACACATCTTCAGTTCTACATCTTACTTGGATCTTTGCAGACTATCAAGCCAGGTTTCCAGCTGGGACAGAGGGACCTGGAGTATTCTTCACCATTCATTCAACCATGTAAATTAGAGTTCAAAAGGTAGCACAGACACATAGCTTTCCTGTTAGTAAAACTATGGAAAAGTATTGCTGAAATAAAGCAGCAATAGCATCTGATAGAAGACTCCAACACAAAAAGCTTTAAAAATGAAAACTCAAGGGAGCTTCCCAACTCATCTTTCTCTATTCCACATTCATTGTAACTAGACAGCTTTATTAAAGGGGCAGTAATGTCACAAACTGGAGTTTCTAATACTATTGTTCACTGCAGATACTTATATTTATAGAATTATACAAAATAAGAGCTTGAAACTCAGACATAAAAGCATATTTCACCTGTTGTCAGATCCACTGACATTTGGGGGTTTTATTCACATATTGTGGCACAGACCAGACTAAGTGCTCTGAATATGGGTGGATGAGATGTGCTTTCTCCATACAGAATGAGGACTAATTCTTCTGTGAAAGCAGGAATAATTCATTGCATCATAAAGTCAGAATGCATTTTAACATGCCTATCCAGTCCTGAACCCTGGTTATAGTATCTGTCAAAGTATTTTTACTGGAGATCCCCAAAGTTTCCCTCTCAATTCACTGCAGAACTGTTAGCCTATGTAGAAGTTTTCCCCGTAGCAGAGGATACTAGGACCAGTGTTAAAGTTTGGTGCTTGTGACAGGAGTAACTCTAAAATACACCTTGTTTTAAAATTAGGACCCAATTTAAAATTAGCACCCAAAAGAAGAATGTTAAATTAATCAGTCTGAAAACTTAAGCCTCTCTTTGCAGAAAGCACCTATAGAAAAGAAGGCTGGGAAGGCTCATGTTTTTCTGCCTGCAGTAGTAGTGTGACCCACCTACAGCCCATCCACAGAGAGCAGCTGTAAAAGCAGCGAGGAGTGCTGACCTGAGACAGATTTTAATTAATATGTTAGCATTAAGGGATGTACAGCATCGTTTGTTCTCAGGTACACTGCCAGAACTCCAAAGCGATGTGATGGACCCTAGTGGTACCACACAAAACATTGGGCTGTAGATGTTAGTGCAGGCGCCTAATTGGAGAGATTTTAAACAAGAGTGCCGTAAGCAAAAGGCAACATAAACCACTTATTCGGCTGCCTGTTCTTTACATAACCAGTCACCCCGTGCCTACCCATGCCGGCAGCCCCGCGGTGTCGTGTCCAGCCTAGGAGAGCTGTCGGAGCATCCCGGTCCCCTTCCCTGCCCGCCCATCACACCTCACCTTGGGCAGCTGCGCTCCCGCTGCTTGTGCGGACAGACGGAGCAGAAGATGGAGCTCCAGAGAGAGCAGAGAGAGTACAGAAAGAGGACGTGGCTTGAAATCAAGCCTTCTAAACTGGCATAGCAAGCTTAAACCCACACTGGGGTACGGATTAGCCCTAGTGACAAGGGATAACAGCTGGGTTTACAGCAGTGCTTTTGAGCTATTAAGGCTTGGTCCAGTACCTCAACCAGATACAGCTGCCTGACAAAAAGCTAAACCCCCCTTCACTTAGGCAGACTTCGGTTTAAAATTCATGCGCTTAAAAATTTAAAACTCCCTCCAAAACCTGAGAACTTTACGGGGTTTTTCTAATCTGCAGCTGAGACGATACTTTGAAGAAATGGACGTAATTCACAGAACCCGGACTTTCTGAAGTCTTGAAAGCCGAGTGGTTGCGGGACTCCCCTCGCCCCCCACCCCCGCTCCACGCCTCAGGGTTCGGGCGGCGCTGCCCCGGCGGAGGGCGGGCGGGCGGCGGCCGCTCCCTTACGGCATCCTCTCGGACCGGGCAACGGTAACCGCACCGGCGATAAACGACAAGAAACCGGGAAACCCCAACTCGCGACTCTTCGCGGCAAGGACCGGGAAACGCAGCCGTCCCCTCCGCTCAGAACCACCTCCCTCCCGCCGGGCGCCCCGCGGCCACAGCACCCCGCCCGCCTCCGCTCCCGTCCCCTCCTCCTTACCGCGGTCGCCCGCTCCCGTCCCGTCGCCGATCCTGAGGCGAGCGAGCGGCCGCGCCGCGCTGGGGCAGCACGGTCTCGACACCGCCCCTTCGCCGAAGTTGAGCGGAGCCGCCGCTGCTCGCCCGCCCGCTCCGCTGCCGGCTTGAGGCGGGCGGAGGCGCTCCCGCCGCTCCCCCGCCAGCAGCTGCTGTTGTCATAGCGACTGCGCTCAACCCATCAAGCCCGGGAGCGCTGCGGTGCGGTGCGCTCCGCCGGGACGACCACCCGGTCCCCGGGACGGCGTCGAACCCCCTCAGGGACTTACCGCTATAGATTAGATTTTCACTTACAAAGAACAACACCGTAAATGGAAATACTTAACTTCTTTATCCGCCTGGGTCTTCAGCAATCGATACAGCTGTTCAAGGAGCTTCCATCACTGAAGTCATAGATTCACAGAATTGTTTAGGCTGGAAATGACCCTTAAGATCATCGAGTCCAACCATTAACCTAACTCTACCAAGGGCTGCTGCTAAACCACGTCCCTAAGCACCACATCCACACAACCTTTAATCACATCCAAGGTGATGGTGATTCCACCACTCCCATGACAGCCTATTCCAATGTTTGATAACCTCTTCAGTAAAAAAAATTTTCCTAATATCCAACCTAAACTGCCCCTGGCAGAACTTAAGGCCTCTTGTCCTCTTAAGGCCTCTTGTCCTTCCTCTTGTCCGATCACTTTTTACTTTTAAGAGACCAACAC
>JAOEGS010014524.1:0-13724 GCA_025447755.1 Corythornis vintsioides
AGTGAAGCCTTTGACACCATTTCCCACATGGAGAAACTGGCTGCTCATGGCTTGGATGAGCACACACTTTGCTGGATGGCCAGACCCAGAGGGTTCTGGGAATGGATGAATCCAGCTGGGAGTTACAAATCCTGTTCCCCAGGGCCCAGTGCTGGGGCCAGTTCCATTTCACATCTGACCAGTGACCTGAGTGAGGGGACTGGGGGCACCCTCAGTAAGTTTGCAGGTGACACCAAGTGAAGACAGCTCTGGTGATCTGCTTGAAGGTGGGAGGCTCTGCAGAAGGCTCTGGACAGGCTGGATCAGTGGGCCATGGCAAAGAGCAAGGCAGCAGCCAGGGTTCTGTGGCTTCTCTGGCCAGACGTGGGCAGGGTGCTCCAGGGGCAGGGCAGCTCGAGGGGAGTGGACAGAGCCTGGGCAGCCAAGACCTGAGGATCTCAGACCCTGTTCCTCTCAGACCAGAGGCAGGAGCTTGGAAGAAGGGAGTGAATGGAGGGAAGTTCATGGTCGAGGCAGCAGGAAAACTCCTTCCTCATCCCCCCTTGCCCCTAGTGCCACTGGAGAACAGACATGAGTCTCTGGGTGAGCAGGTCCAGCCAACTGAGCGTGCTGTCAACGGGCAACCTATACCAGAGATGCCACAGCCAGAAAGGCCTATTGCCCACATCACACCCACAGTAAAGAAGAGAGGGGTTAGAGTTGTGGGTGACTCCCTTCTGAGGGGAACAGAGTGTCCAAGGTGCTGGGCAGACCCTCCTCACAGGGCAGTCTGCTGTGTCCCTGGAGTCCGGGTTAGGACGTCATGAAGAAGCTTCCTACTCAGATGGTCAGTCCTCAGATGATTACCAGTTACTGATCATCCACGTAGGTGGAGAGGGAGCTGTGACTGGTCCAAGAGCATTCAAAAGAGACTGAAGGGCCTTGGGCCAGGTGGTGAGTTGGGGGCACAGGCTCTTCTCTCTCCTCCCAGTCCCAGGCAGCGACGCCGGAACGAGCAGACGGATACGGGCTGGGAGGAGATGGCTCCGTGACTGGGGTCACCACAACAGGTTTGGACTTTGGGACAATGGGGTGGCCTGTGCAGCACCAAGCCTGCTGGGGTCACTTGGGAGACACCTTTCTCACAGGAGGAAGAGGGTCTTTGCTCAAGAGATGGCGGGGCTGAGCGACATGGCTTTAAACAAGATGGGAAGGGGGAGGATATCAGGCTGGTCTGTGACAAGCTGTGGGATGACACAGCAGGGCTGGTGGGATGGGGAGCTAGGAAGTGCCTTCAGCCTGCTGCTCTGAGGCATGCTGGGCCACAGTCTCATGGAGGAGGCATGCTGGAAGGCTGCACCACAGTGCTCATTACTGAAACCTGGTGGGATGAATCCTGAGGCTGAGTGTGGCTGTCGATGGCTATGAGCTGTTCAGGAGGGGTGGAGATTGGCCCTCTGTGTTAACAGATAGATGGGGTGTGAAGAGATGTCCCTAAAGAATAACCACAAGCAAGTCAAAAGTTTACAGGCAAGAACTGGAGACTGAGGCAACAAGGGGAACCTTGTGGTCAGTGTCTTCTACAGGCCACCCAGTCAGGAACCTGCTGGCAAAGTGCTCTTGCTGCAGCTGCAGGAGGCATCACCCTCACAGGCTCTAACCCTGCTGGGAGACTTCAACCACCCTGACATCTGCTGGAAAAGTAGCATGGCAAGCTACAGGCAATCCAGGAGACTCCTGGGGTGCCTTGAGGAGAACCTCTTAAGATAGCCAGCCCTACCTGAGGTGATGCAGTACTGGATCTGCTGGGGATGCAGGAGAGCTCAGCAGGGATGTCAAGACTGGAGGCAGTCTGGGCTGCAGTCATCACACACTGCTGGAGTCCCTCACAGTCCTAAGGGATATGAGTCAGACAAGAAACAGTCAGGATCCTGACTTTTAGGAAAGCAAACTTCAAGCTGTTCAAGGAGAAGAACAAGAAGGGCTTTACAGATATGTCAAAAAGAAAAGGAAGGTTAGAGAAAATGAACCTCTCTGATGAGCACAGTGGCAACCTGGTAACAACAGACAAGGAGAAGGTTGAGGTTCTCAACAGCCTTTTTCCTTGGTCTTCACTGGCAATCTCTCTCCTCACACCTCCCAAGTTGAAGGACCAGGAGGTGCGGACCAGGGGGACAAACTCCCTCCCACTGTAAATGAAGATCAGGGTTGGAGCCACCTGTGGAACCTGAACATACAAGTCTGTGGGACCAGATGAGATGCTTCCCAGAGTCCCGAGGGAGTTGGCTGATGTCGTGGCCAAGCCACTCTCCATGGTATTGGAGAAGTGCTGGCAGTCAGGTGAAGTCCCTGGTGACTGGAAGAGGGGACACATCACACCCATTTTTCATATGGGGAGGACCCTGGGAGCTCCAAAGCTGTCAGTGTTACTGCTGTGCCTGGGAAGGTAGACCATGGAGCAGATTCTCCTGGAGGTGCTGAGGCCCATGGAGGACAGAGAGGTGCTCAGAGACACCCAGCACAGCTTCACCAAGGGCAAATCCTGCCTGACCAACCTAGTGGCCTTCTTTGCTGGAGCGACTACATCAGTGGACAAGGGCAGAGCAATGGGGTGGGATCTATCTGGACATCTGTAAAGCCTTTGACATGGTCCCCCCAACATCCTTCTCTCCAGAAGAAGCCTTTCCTGGCTTTTTTTTTCCAGTTAAGTCCTTCAGAACTTACCCCTGAAGCTACAGCATTGCTTAGCAACGTTTGTGTCAGGTTTTGCTTGTTCTCAGGGGCAGTTCTTCACCCCCTGCTGTCATTGTTACCTCCCTGGATAAGCGTTTTCATTAGTTCTTTACCTTTTTATCCACAGAGGGAACATTTTAAAATTCTATAGTTATCAGTTATCTTGGCAGTTGAACTTTACCTGATGAAGTAAAGCTGCTGCTGCTGTTCTTCCAAAACAGGCCTATTATTTGTGCTTTATGTTGTACTTTTAGAAACAACCTCTAGGTCATCCTTAAAGACTAACAGGTCCTAAACTTAGGTGTGTTTGCTCTGCTTCAGCATTAAGCTGTGATAGCAGCCAAGTCCCTGTCTGCTACACACATTCACACGACCCAATCTGATAGCAGAAGGTCAAGTTAATGAAGTGAGGACTCCACAGGCTTCTGGTTCTTCCAAAACTTACCTCTGTAGTTGAGCTCAGGTGGTTCCTGTGCTTGAGAAGCTCCAGTGCTGCTCTGCAGGTGTTGCTCCCTCTTGACATGTCACCTTTCTAGAGCTGCATGCCCTGCCCCACATCACTGTGTGGGAGAGCTTCCCACTCTCCCATTGCCCTTTGCTTTGGAGCTGCATTTGGAAATACTGGCAGAACTTCACTTACCCACTCCAGGTCTGTGCCAGCTTCTCTTTCAAAGCAATTCAGAGAACTTTCTTTGCTCAATCTTCTAACATGAATTGTTTCCACTTCCAGGTAACTCTGGGTACCCACAGCTCTGGCAAGAGCCTGGTGTTTATTTCTTGGATGCTATTAAACAACATCTGCCCTTCTCGTCAGTCCCTGAAAAAATCTTTGGCTTGCACTGCACTGGAGCTGCTGCAGCACAGTGGAAGTTTAGAAGATCTCTTGTATATAGCTCAGTTCTCCTCCACCTCAAGAAACAAGTAGAAAATAGCTTGCTGAAAAGAAGCATTTCAACCCTGTCCCCCTTGCACTGCTCTCAAATGCATCAGAAGCACTTCCAGTCTTTCAGCCTCCCTCCTCTAACAGGGCAGCCCATTGCCACCCTGCCAGGGAGAGGGGAGGGCATCCCGATGGGGCCCTGACACTTGGAAGGGAAAGAGGGAATGAGAGACTGTCAGCTTTTGCTTTGCTGCATCTGAGCCTGCTTTGCTAGGCTCAAAGAGGAATTAAATAAATAGGAATTAAAAAGGAATCAGTGTCTTCTCTTACATTTGAAGTAAGATGGGGGGGGTGGGGTATGGTATGAAGGACAGAGGGTAAAAAAGAAACCAAAATTAGGGAGAGGAGCAAAACAGAGTATTATAGGCCCAGATTGCCAAATGACATTTCCAATCAAAAGACAGTTCTCATCAAAACATTTTTCTTCTAAGAAGCATCGTGCATTTCCAGAAGCCACTGTACTATGGCACCCCTTTGTGTAAAAGGTGAGCATGCTGCTCACAAAAGGTGGCCCAAGAAAAGCCTGACAGGCAGAAAGCTTGTGGAAATCACTTCCCACAGCTGACAAGCAGGACAGAAACAGCACAAAGGCCCATAGGAGCCCAGGGTGTCTGCACTGCCACCCTTACTCACCAGTCAGTCTCCACCCTGTGCCTGCTCCAGCTCTGAGGCACAACCCAGGGTATCCCCCCAGTCTGCAGATGGATTTGCTGGGGGCAGAGCCTCAGGCTGCCCCTCCAAAAAGCCCATCAATGCTCCAAATGAATTCCCTGCAAGCAGCAGGCACCTCACAGTGCTACAAGAGCTGGAGGAAAATAGTTTTGCAGTGAGTACCTCTTGTGCACGTGGTGGGTGGTCCCACAGGCACCTCTGGGATCTGACATGCTGGAGGGCACGACCCCCAGTGCCCTGGGCAGGGTCTCATGGGCACCCCTTCTCCCTGCTCAACCTGGGCAGGGCACAGGGAAGGTAAAGGGCAGCTGGGAGATTTTAGGCTCTGTCAGCAGATCCTGTGGTTCCCATGGAAACTCTTGCTATGTAAATTTACCAGACTGAGGTCTGAGCAGGTAAAAAAACCCAACTGAAGAAGGAAACATTAAAATGAGAGGCAGGACAAAGCTGGACATGAACACACACATCCAGGTCAAACAAGAGCAAGGGTAAAGACTGAAAGAATTGCTTCACTGCTTGGTTATGTACAGAGCTATTAATGTCTCCAAGTCATTAATACATTATTAAAACTCAGTAAACTCAGGCTTAGCCAGGCAAGAGCATGAGCATTTCAACTAGCATTGTAAATGGCACATTTGGAAACAGCAGTTGGCCACTTCTCCAGATGCTCTAAAATCTTATTTTAAAAAAGGCCTTCAAGAAGGGAAGGAAGAAGAAAGGAATTTTCTGCCCCCCCCCCAGCTTTCTTTCAGAAAAAAAAATGCAACTGACTCTACCAGAGCTGAAGTCACCAGTCCCCATTTGCCATCCTGTTTCCCGTGTGAGGTGGTGGTATTTATAGCAATTTTCAGCCCCTCATCTGACTGGTTTTGCTGAGGCATTGACAGAGCTGGAGCAGAGGCAGCTGAGATTTTTTAACAGATTACCTGTGGACAATCAGCAGCCTACAACAGTGAGTCAGAGGAAATTACTGTTTATGGTGCACAGAAGGCATGTGACACTGAGCATGTTTGAAAGCGAGTCCCTGCCTTGAATAGCTGAGATTTAAATTAGCTGAGGCAGCAGAGGAGGAAAGAGGGCAAACAAAAGCAAGTCTTGCCAATTCATGGCAAAGTGCCTGGTAATAAGTCACCCAGCAGGAAAGAAAACCCTGGCTCCATTATCAGCATGAGGCCTCCACTCAGGTGTTGGTGACTTACTTCCTGGAGAGGTCTCACAACACAACTAAAGCCACTTCAGAAGAGATCTTGGCTCCTGCTGTGATGCTGCCAGGGCATCAGATTCTATTTTCATGACCAATGGTTGAAAAATCCAAATAAATGAGCCCTAAAATGTCAAGTATTTCTGCACGAGACTGGCAGCAGGTACAGATGCTACAGCTGGACTCTGGCAGACCCCAACACTGGTGGCATCAAAGCAAGAAGGATCCTTGACTATTCATTCCTCCAGTGGGAGCCTCTTTGGTAGGATAAAAGATGTAAGGGTCAGTAAACAGTGGCACAAAACAGACACCTAGTCCCACAGCTACCACCAGAAGGGCACGTAGGTGTCTACAGAGGTAGGCAGGGAGAAGAGAAATTGTAATTAGGTCATAGGAACCAAAAGACAAATAACAGGATAAACTTATCTACTATCTGGGCTGTCAGTACACAGATGCCAGGGCAGAGCATGCACGACCAATGAAGTGTTTTTTACACAGCTAATTAAGACAACAGATGGTTTGTGCAATGAAGTCCCTAAAGTTTTTGATAAAAAGCTAAAGAAGAATGAAAGGCAAGAGCACTGGAGCCACCCCACAGGAGCTACAACCAAAACTGCCTGTTCAAGAATAGAAGGAACAATGTTGTGATCAGAATTCAGCATCAGTTGAAAAGGCAGCACAGTAGAAAACAAACAGTCCAAGTACATAAGTTACAGGTATGGCTTGAAGTCAACCATGATTACTAGGATAAATCTGCTTAAGAGCAAAAACATGGATGGAAGGCAATCAAACAAGCTTCTCATTCTGGAAAAAGGGAAGAGTAAATGGAAAAATAAAGATGTTTCTGCATATTTCAACAAATTCAGCTCTGTCAGAAAGCTTCCTGACAAGATATTCCTCAGAAATAGCATAAAAAAATAGGATGAGTAAATAGACAGAAAGGGTAGATCCAAATGACCAGAGAACATTCATCAGCCTCAGCTTCTTGGCTGAGCAATCTATGGCCCAACACTCCTGACAGACAGGGGCATGAACAGAAGTTGATTCAAGAGTATCTCCCAGAACTACACGTGTCCCTCTCCACCACTGAAAACAGCAGCATATTGGAAGACCAGCAGATAATTTGGAAAACAAGACCAATCAAAACAAGATTTGTAGGTTTTCATTGTGCTAGAGAACGCCAAAGAGAGAACAGGTAAATCAGGGAGGAAACAAGACTTTGGAATTTGTGGGCAGTCAGGCAACACAGGGAAAAATATAACAAGTTAATCTACTGAGCTTGTCAAGCCCTGTGAGTATAAGCATTGGGATGTTTACCACAAGTGACAGGAAAACCAAAGCTCAATGTCAGTGTGAAGAAGCCACCCGTGAAGAACACAGTAAACACATATACAAGTGATTTAACTGAGGAATTCTTTTACTCACTGGAGGGAAAATGACATTTTTTTCATGTTGCAGTCAAGAGTAAGCAGTGACAACAGAATTCAGGAAAATAAGTAAGCTAAGTAGCCAAAGAGGAGTCATCCATCAGACCTTATGAAATGTACATTTATTATTTACAGAGGTTTTGACTATGTAAATATAACCTTTCATAATTTCTTTAGAGTATTTTCAATTAACATTGAAAACTAAGAAGTTATCTTTCAGCTCCCTCCCCTCCATTTGACTAGTAACTGGTCTAGAATAACTTACTTAGGAAGCTCTGGGATAGATAGCAACTTACTACCATTGTACAAAGACAGCCAACTAAAAAGTTGTCCTTGTGGCTGCAATTCTAGGCAGCAATGTTTATTTGGAATATTTAAACACCCAACATCAATGCTTCCATGACAAACGTCGTCCCACAGCTGAGCAGACAGCAAACATACACTCTCGTTTTCTTCTACATGAAAGGGAAGAGATTAGAATCAATCTTATTGCAACTCATAGTACAAATCAGCCAAACACCAGAAGAAAGTTCCTGAGAATGTGAAGTTTGCAGTAAGGAATCCTAACAAAGGTCAAGAGCCAGGGCCTTGGGGGAGCAGCTCGGGCTGGGGCGAGCGCCCGGCACCGGCTCTGCTGGAGCCCTCCCAAGAGGCAGCTGAGCAAACAGGCTGCAGCAGGGATGAAGTTCCCAAAGCACAGCTGCCTGCACCCACACTGCAATTCCTGCAGGGCTCTGTTCCCCCAAAAAGCTCCACAGAGCTTTGGTTTGGAGTCCCCTGACCAGGGGTAAAGCTGCCAGGAAGGGAACGATTCCGGACAGAACGTTTCATCCTCTTGGCAAACAAAAGCTCAGCACTCTGCACACCAAGGAATGGAACTGAGTATTCTCTTTAGCTGTTAAAACATAGAAACCAATGTGTAAAAAATATATATATCAAGCACTAAATATGTGACCAGAAGAAATCCTCCAAGAACACAGCTGGTGTCATACTGCAAGGTTTTACTTCCAAGTACAGCAAATTTCACCCATCCTATGATTTCTAAAGTACAGAAAGGAAACCAAACCCCATCAAAAGATGGTCCTACATGTGCACATGTACCTAGAACATACACATGCAAGGTGTGCAAATCTCTTTTAATGTGAGTTAAGCAAAGCCTGTGCAGGGCAGGGGTTGGGTCTCCAGTGGTGTTTGCTAGCTACACAAGGCACAGTCTCAGTGCTGACACCACAGTGCTCTCAGTTACATTCAGGCACCTGGCAATCTGCAGCTGTTCAGAAAAAGATGGAAGTTCTCTCCTGAAGTGCTAGAGTTTAAGCACTGAATGGATGTGTCCTCTCTGCAACAGTTACCAGGGGGTTCTGAGCTAATTGATCCCTGGAAGGTCAGTGGGTAAAAGGTGTGTCTCCTCCACATGAGGAATGCTGCTGCCAAATGCCTGCCACTCATCCTCTGCAGGCCACCCTGCCTGACATGCACAGTCCTGCAGGGTATTACTTTTCTTCCTAACTTCAGTAAAACTCTGCAAGTCCTAAACCCAGATTTAGAAGTAAGCCAGAAAAAAAACCACCTTCTGAGACACGTGCATGTAACAGACTTTGGCTAAATTGCATAGTGGCAGCATCTCTCAGCCTGGAAAGAGCTAAAGACAACAGCTTGCCATTTCAGAGCAAATTAACACAGCGTGGCAGAAAAAGCCAAACACCATTTCCATCAGCATTAAAACAAAGCACTGGCCCATGTAGTCTTCTTGGTTTTTCTTAATAGCAAACCCCCACTGGCAGTATGTTTCATCAGAAAAATGCAACAAAATCTGCTGACTGAAATGAGCAATTAATGTATCAACGGGTACTGAAAACACCTGACCAATACATTCTCTTCCATCCCTCAAAAGAGGTGGGTTTTTTGAGCCTACTGGGAGTTTAAAAATCACTTGTACTAATATTATACCTAAAATGGAACTAATCATTAGAGTTTTTCTAATATTTCATAGGTATTACCATATCACTTTGCTGTTTCACCCTAGAATTGTATTCACATATTATTTTTAAAGTACAAGACATTTAATAGACATCTGAGGAAAACAATGCAATAGAAAAAAAGTCTTTGCAAAGGTATCTTCTATTCCTTCTGCAAAGTCAGAAAGGTGTGATTTTACTGGCACTTAACTTAAGTGCCATCAATACACAAGAATACTTAAAAGCAAAAAGTTCTACTGCTCCTCATAATATTTGGTTTAGCCTTCCTGACCAAAGTCTTCTGTAAACTTCTTTAACTTCTCCAGGTCTTCTTCATTAACTGTTGGTTTTATGCTAGCAAGTGATATGAGCATATCAGCCTGTCAGGAAAAAAAGAGAAGAAGTGTGTTCAGAACCCAGTCTGACAAGCTGTTCCCCTGGCAAAGGTGGGTTACAGAGCTCATTCAAGCACAGGAGCTGTTGCCTACACAAAGATTTAGGGAAGCCTGAACACTTCTGCACAGGGGCAGCATTCCAACCCTGTGAGGACAGCCAACTGCCACTGAGCCTTCTCATACTGAAACCACAACCTCCAGTTTAGATTTAAGCCACTCATCCATTTAATTAATCACTTTTTACTGATAAAATCTGAACATCCTTTTTTTTTGTCAGTTACCATTTTCAACCCATCTTTAACTGGAGCAGTTTGAAGGGGAAGAGTGCATGTTCCCCTGTGCTCCTCACAGGCCAAAAATACACAGCAGTATTTAGTATATAGCCAAGTTTTACTGCTTATGAACCAGTGATTTGTCTCTTCAACTCATTTACTAGATAACTAGATATTAGAAAACAGAGTTCAGAAAAAAAATGCAGGTGAAATCAACAGTTAAAACACCCCATGAATAAGAAGACTTTCTTGCCCCAGAAAACAAATCAGTCCTAGCCAAAGACAATGGCAAAAGTATCTGCCTAACACCTCATCTTCTCTGAAATCATGGGCAATACCACAAGTTAATATGATTTTCTAGGCTTGAGATTTGGCTCAGACTAGAGACACCCTGATTAGAATTAGAGCCTGATGTAGGTCAGGACAAGAACTGAACTGGACACAAACAGCTGCAGGGTGTCAGAGCCCAGGTACCATCAGCAGCACACACTGCTGGTCAGTCCAGGAAAGACTGATGTAAAGAACATCCTCTTGGACCATAGAGCAGAAGTTTTATGGCAGGCCTGCACACATCCTTTAGTGCTTTCTCAGCACACAAATATGTACAGAAAATTCTTCTCTGAAATGTAGTGACAATTCCACAGCAGTGTTTCAGAGACTTGTGATAGCTGTGACACACACTGATTGCTCTCTCATTTACAGGACTGTTTGCACATGAGGAGTCTATGCTGCTCTCATCTTTCAAGTCCTTTCCTCAACCATTGTACTTCAAATTCAAAGTCTTTTGCTGCTCTTGGGGAAGAAGAGAATGAGTGTCTAGGAGTTTTTTTTAAATACTGAACTAACATTTCAATTGGTCTTAAAATCATGTATTTTATCCTCTAGACCAAAGCAGGGATTTTAGCAGGCACAAAGAAAACCAGCTGAATGAAATGTAACCAAAACTACCACTGCATTCATGATCTTACTGCATTTTATTCTTCATGCTTGTGTATATTTCATGGGTAATATTTACCATCAGTTCCAAAGGTACACTGAATTTTCTATACAGAAAGACAGCCTCACAGAGTGGGCAGGGCTGGGAGGGACCTTCAAGCTGCTCCAGTTCCACCCCCTGCCATGGCAGGGACATCTCCCACTAGAGCAGGGTGCTCAGAGCCCCATCCAGCCTGGCCTGAGAAACTGCCAAGGATGGGGCTGCCCCCACCTCTCTGGGCACCCTGGGCCAGGCTCCACCCCCTCCTGTGGCAGAGCAGTGGAAGGTGCTCTCTCTGGCTGCAGGGGCAGCAGCTGCAAGCCAGCAGACAAGAGCAGTGAGGAAGAAATGCCAGCCAGAGATGGCTTTGTGCACCATGCCATGGTGGGGTACTGCACACTGGGAAATCAAATGTTATCTGTTTTGTTCTCAGAAATGCTGACCAAACAGGTCATCCAACTGCCTTGCACAACCATGTCATCAACAGTCTTTACCTGCAAGTCTTTCAGATTTCTGCAAAGCAAGAAAGAAATGCTACCAACCTCCCCCCCAAACACTTACCATGGAAACTGTAGGTTCCAGTAATTTATCATCTGGAACCTCCATCCATGTCATTTCTATAGCTTCAGGATCTCCTGGAGAGCAAGGGGTGAACAAATCTACCATGGTATTTGGATTGGACTCTGATGGGTCTTTTACCTATAAAAAAATAAAAATACTCAGTTTATGTGAGTTATAATTTTTAAAGACAAAAAAAAAAAGTTCAACAGCATCTTTAGAGCAAAACCCTTCCTTATTTTATGCAGATGCCCCACCTATTGGTAAGATCTGCCCTGTTAAATTGTGTAAGTGTAGTGGCATCATTCACTTGGAAAACATGCAGCTGTTGCCAGATGCTTACACACAGATAGGTCAAATTCCAGTGGCTGCTTCTTCCAAAGGTTAGGGATTTTTTGGGGAAACTAAGGTGCCAAGAAATCTAGTTGGACACCATCACACTTCCCAGCCCTTGGTCACTTTGGGGGTTCATTCAGCACCAGTTAACGGCTCCTCAGTGATGGAGTGCCCCTGAAGCTGGGCAGCCAGGGAGCCTTTCAGTATCTGCAACTCCTCTGACACCAGCAGCACTCCTCTGAGGGCAGGGCCAGCTACTGGGACAACACAAACCAGCCTTTTTTTTCCACAGGAGGAAGTAAAAAAGCCACCCCACGTGTCTGTTCCTTTGCAGCAACATGTTCTTATCTGGGAGCACAGTTTCATTTTCCTTTAGCATTACCTGAAACATCACACATCCCAAAGGAACCCAAAGCAGGTGCAGAAGCTGAAGGACACCACAGTAGGTGACTATTCCAACAGCAGAGGGTTTGCTATTCCAAGCTGCAGTTAAAGCCCAGTGCTGGAGCAGAGATGGCAGCATTCCCACAAGCCAAGGAATGGTTTACAGTGGATTGGTAATAACTGAGAAAAACACTGGGGCAAGTTGGTTGTTATTATTAATTAATAAAGCTAAGACTTTGCTGATAACAATAGGAAATTGCATCCAACTAAAGTGCTAACAACCCAAATGCAAGTTGCTGGTTTATGTCAGAGCCCTCAGAGTACTGCAGCTCTGGCTTTTCCCCTTCTTTGAGGGCCAACAGGAGCTAAGAGGTAACACTTCCTTTTGGTTGGCTCTGCAGACTGTGACAACTGAGGTTATTCCATTGCTCCAGAGATAGGAGACATGCCTCAGATTCTTCCAAATTGGTATGAAAGGCTAAATGGTAACAGCACTTTAGTCAGAAATATCACTGTCACTTCCAAGTCAACAATGGATAAATACTTTGGGCATTGCTGCTTGAAGAAGGGAAGCAGACAGAAATTCCCTGGTATTTTAAGATAAACACAGTCTCAGTGGTACTGATGAGTTTCCCCCAGAAGTGGTGTTTAAAAATATTTTATTTTTAAAAAATATTCCAAAAATATTTTATTTTTAAACTCAAAATAGCTCCTCAAAAACCTGTTAAAATTTGGGGCCTTTTGTTTTTTTCTTATGGATTTCAAATTTCTCCTACTTTACCCAGCCTCACATCTGCTCTTCCAAGGAGAAGCAAAGGAAAGCTTTCATTTACAGCAGAAAAAACCTCTGCAGAATCCCTTCACCCAAGATACATGCATTTCTAGAATTAAAGTTTGCAGTACAAATGGAAACAAAACCCACTTTTAGTTAGGGTCTGCTCTGAAAAAATACTGCACTGAAAAGAAAAAGAAATTATTTAGCCAATACATATGCTGCATGTATTTGAAACTCTGTTCATAACCATTGGTAACTGCTTTTTACCAGCAGTGTCACCACTGTCAGGAGCAACACTGTCCACTGCTTTTAGCAGAACCTTAAGCTCTCAGTTAGACAGAAATGCTGAGTAAGCAGCTGTGCATAACCCTCCTGTTCCCAGCTGCACAAGGGACACATTTCCTTCAGTGCTCAAAAGTGGGAAGAACCATGCAACTTGATCTAGAAAAAGAGCACCTCTGTGACATTCCCATTCAAGTCAAACTTCCAACTGAATGCTTTTAACCCTGCTTTGAGCCATGAAGAGTCACAGTCTGGATTACACAGCACAGACACCCAGAAACCAGCACCACCAGACCAGGAACAGCCCAGTTCTCCCAGTTGACAGAGACATTCATGAGCAGGCAGTGTTACCCCAAGCCAAATCCAGTTTACTTGCCAGGAAATTTCAAACCAAGCTACTTGTCCAAGAAGATTTTGGATCCCTACTTACTATTTTGAAGTGGGTGGCTGATTGCACTTTCCTGACAGGCTGCATCAGTGCATCCCTCACAATGATGCTGATATCTGCACCAGAGTAGCCATCAGTCCTCTTGCCCAGCTCTCGATAATCTGCCTCTGTCAGGAGGTTGGGGGTTGAGCCCAGGTGCAGTTTGAACATGGCAGCCCTGGCAGGGCCTTCGGGCAGAGGAATGTAAATGCGCTTCTCAAACCTGCCAGAGGAGACAGAGGAGCACAGTGGTCAGGGCTGGCAGCTCAGCCAGTTCCACCCCCTGCCATGGCAGGGACACCTCCCCCTACAGCAGGCTGCTCAGAGCCCCGTCCAGCCTGGCCTGAGAAACTGCCAAGGCTGGGGCTGCCCCCACCTCTCTGGGCACCCTGGGCCAGGCTCTCACCCC
>JAOEGS010014525.1:0-13851 GCA_025447755.1 Corythornis vintsioides
CATCATTTCAAATGTCAGGACAGATGCTGAGGGTTAAGTAATATCCAAGTGATGGATTGATAGTTACTGTTTTTATTGTGGGTTCTCTCTTACATGAGCAAGATGTCAGTAACCAGGGTTGTTCCCATTTTCAGAACACAGTCCTGCTGCCTGCCTCCATCCCAACGGGCAGCTGCACTTCACACACCCTCCTCTGAACATGAAATTTCATCAGCAAACGATTAATTATTTAAAGCCCCCATAGTAGCCATTTAGAGGCGCGCGCGCACACACACACACACACACACACACACACACACACACACACACACACAGCTGTGGCATCCATGAGCTGCAGCCAGGGCTGAGGTGAGCTCACTGTCCTCTCCTCTGCATGTGGGTGCTCCAGGAGGTACCTTCCCACAATTAATCACAAGGATCTGCCATCCTAGGGCCAAAGGGATGCCATGAGCTCCACACCACTGGGGCCATTTGCTCTGCTGTGCTCTGCCACCTGCTAAGCTCACACAGCCCAGGTCTGTTCAATCCTGCCAGAGCCAGGGGCAAAGACACTGCAGGAGTCAGGACCTGCCACTCTCAGCAAAAGGAAAACGAAAAGATGCCTTGAGTGTCCCTGGTACAGACCGACCTGATAATTTTCTTGGCATCAGCAAGCAAGTACATTGCACTCCCAGTGCTCCCCTGCAGCTCTTGCATGTGATAGCACTGCACGGAGCAGTGGCAGACAAGTCAGAATGACTTTTGGGAAGAAAGGAGGGGGTGAGGCAGCCAGGACAGCCGTGTAGTCATTATAAGAGTTTGGGTCTAATTGTGCAAGAAAAGAAGTGCCCCGGAATTCTAAGTAAGGGGGTGTGGGGGAAGAAAAACCTCTTCACAAGCTTAGTGCAGTCCTCTAACTATTTCACTGTGACTGCTCCCCGGAGTTTGCAGGGACCCACCCACACGTGGGAGCCCCAGCATCAGGCTGGCTCTGCTCCCTGCCCAGCCAGCGCTTGGGACAGGGGATGAGCCCTGGGCCTGCTCCCAGTGCTTACATCAGCAGACCACGCTGCAGCCAGAGTCACCCCAGTCACAGCCTGGCATTGCTACAGCACCCTGCTCAAAAGTCACAAGCTTTGGACGTCACAAACTACACAATGAAGAGTAAAAAAAAATACAGAGCAAGCTTGTTTCCAATGTCAGCCTGTCCCGGCTGCTCCGGTCGCTGCAATCACCTCATCTCCAGAGGGATCAAGCAGAGCCCGGAGCAGCCTCAGCACCCCTTCATGCCCACCATAGCAGCCAGGGTGTCCCCAAAGCATCCCACGCACACTCCAGTGACCCAGGCATGCCTGGGACCAGGATGCTGCTGCTCCCCACGCCTCTCCCGTGCGGGGCTGAGCCAACTCCCGGCAGCAGCTTCTTGCTTTAGGATTCGCCTCTTCTACCACTATGGGACCCCAAATGCCGGGGATACCCCTTGCAGCAGCTGCCTTTCCCCGACAGAGCATCTGCCCCACCGAGACCCCCCAATCCTTACACCCAAGGCCGTGCTGCGACCCTTGGAATGCCTCGGAGGGCCCCAGTTCGCCGAGGCAAGGAGTCCCCCACCCCCGAAAACCCTCCCCGGTTGGGATTCCCCTCCTCACCTAGCTCAGCAGCGGGGACTCCCCCCGGACTAGGAACACCCCCAACCCTCTCCTCCCCATACCGAAGCCGGGACCCCCTTAAAAACTGACACCCCCCACGGTCTCCCGCCGGGGTTCTCCCTCTCCGAGACCGCAGGGACCGCCCCAGCCCAGCCCGGCCCCGCACTCACCAGCGCACCAGCTCCCAGCGCCGCTCCCCCGCCGCCTTGCCCGTGGCCATGCCGGTGGCGGGGTCGGTGCGGGCGGGGAGCGCTGCCGCAGGGCGGGCGGGGGCCGGGCCGTTCCGCCGAGAAGGGGTGAGGGATGGACCGACTCTCAGGCGAACCCCCGTTCCGAACCGACCCGTCCCGGCAGCGCCCGAGCCCCGGCACCTTGCCCGCAGGGGATGGGGAGGCTGCGCCGGCTCCTGCGCGCTCCCGCCTCCTCCGGCACTCGGGGGGAACCCGGCCCAGCCTGGGGGGGATCACATCACACTGCCCGATTATGTAAAGCCTTATGCAATGGCCGGTTCCCCTCCGGAGAGCTCAGGGGAGAGCTCCAGCCCCGCTCTGCAGCCCTCGTTGAGGGACAAGAGTCTCCACCGACCGGCTGTATCTGAGTCTCCAAGAAAAGCCACGTTTCCACCACTCAAACATTTACAACAAGTCCGAGCCGAGTACCACAAAGTCCCTCGGGAACAGTCAGTAGTGAAAATAAGCACAGAAAGGGGGTCCTGCCAGCCAGGCTCCCCCTGCCCATCCTGAGCTACCCAGATGCACCTGCAGAGGCTGACCCAGGGGATGGAGCCCACCCCTCGACCCCTGGTTCTGCTACCAGTCCCTGGTCACCCTTGAAAACAACCAAACAATACAGCAGAACTACCTGTCTGAGATACAGGAACACCAAGGGAAAATTCTCCCATCTATTCAAAGCTGAAACGTGGCATCAGCCTGGGCTGCCCCCTCTGAAACCCCAGGAGCTGCTGGGTGTGCTCAGCTACAGGTGGCCCATAGTGCCCAGGAGACAAACTGGGAGCACACCTGGATGCTATTTCTAAGAACTTCAAATGACACTAAAAGCTCTTTCTCAAAAGCAATGTTCTGTCCCTAAATCCTCTGATCTTTGAGGACTTAATTTCACCCCTCACCAAACACAGGTGTGTCACACTCAGAATCCAACAGCTTCAGTTAAATCAAATTACATTAATTACTCAAGTAAATAGCTATTATTGGTAACTCTAGAGTCCTGCTCTTATAGGACCCAACCACATCTGAAGGTCATTAATGCCTTCATCTTAGCTGCCCCTTGCCAGGAACCTGAGGGTATTTTGCCCTCTCAGCTGGAGTTGCCAGGCCTTGCTCTGGGTCACACATGGGAAATTCATCCATGGGTCTCCAAACTCTGGGCAGTGACCTACCCTCTGTGCCTCTTACAAGTTACAGTCTCAGGGTTGGAAGGAAATAACCTTCCCAGAGAGGCTGTGTCCATGCAGTGATTTGGCAGCTGGCTGGGGCTGGTAGCTTGGTCCTCAGCTGGATACTTTGTCTGAAATGATGATCAGGAAATTGTTGATACATCATATTTTAATGAGATGCTCACCCCACAGCGAGGTCCTGTTATCAGCTGCCTGCAGCTGATAAGGCACCAGCTCAGCTTGGATTGAGGTTGCTTATGATCAGACTTGGAGCCAACACCAGATAAAAAAAACCCATCTCCACTCTGTGGATCCTGAGAGCCGTGCTGAATTTCACCTTTGTAAGCACAGAGAGAGTCTCAGTCCTGACAGACGAGTCTCCAGTGCTTGCAGCTGCTGCAAGACGTGATGGGTGGGAGGCAGCAGTGGGACCCTGGGCACGTGTGGGGCTGGAGGAGTGGGTGCAGGAGGAGCCAAAGTTTCCCTGGAGCTGTGGAGCTGACCCAATCCTGTCTCAACACCTAGGTTTTTGCAGGCCTGTGAGAATAAAAGAAAAAATAAAAATAAAAAGTTCTGAAATAATGAGAAATTACAAAAATTGGAGCAGTCACATAAAACATGCGCACCAATGCATCCAACATCTTCCACAAGCCCCTTGGAACTGCCAGCGGTGTGCTGGCACCTGCTGGGTGCCTACGGGCATCTAGCCAGAGCCAGGCTGATGGGTTTGGCCCATTGTTTCCCAAAGCTGTGCCCCGCTCAGCTGGGCATCCCCCGTGTCAATGCCCAGCCTTGCCACGCACGCTGCAGCCCTCCCGCAGTCCTGGGCACAGCCACAGCTCTTTGAAGAAGGGCAAATTGCATTACACAGCTCAAGCAAATATCCTTGCAAGCCTGAGATTTCCAAATCCCTGTGGAAATGTTAAGCTAATGTTAAATTTATCAAAACCCTCCAGCTTTTAGTCCTCCATTGCTTTAAGGAGCTTCTTATTCGGTTCTTCAAAGCAATTAGAACACACACACACAACTTTTCAATTAGGCAGAAAAATAATATTTAAGGCAAAGTTACACTAATTTATAAATTAAATGCAGAAATTCCCCTAATAAATAACTCGGGGGGTGCCCCAAGCACCACACCTGGTCCCCGGAGTCTGTACCCACCCAACAACACCCCCAGCATCCCCCTCCCAGGGGCTGACCCAGGATGGGGAGCTCGGGCAGGCAAATCGCGGCTGGAGGCTGTACAAGCTGCGGCTGCCCGCATCGCTGCCCGCACGGCTGCCCACATCGCTGCCCACACGGCTGCCGCTAGAGGTCAGTGGCGGCCCGGAGCTGCAGGCAGCTGCCTGTGCCCACCCCACACGGCCCAGCTGCCGCTGCTGCTTGCAGCTCGTCTCTGCAGCCCTCTCCACCGCCTCTCCCCGGGGCAGCTTCCCAGGGGCAAAGTCGGGGCTCTGCAGCAATTGCGGGCCCGAGGCGCTCAGGTGGGTGCCCCTGGAGCTGCCAACCCCGCTGCCACCCCATCCCTTGAGGGCCTGGCTGCAGCCACCGGCTGACAGCGAGGGGTCAGTGTCCCCTACCAGGCGGCATTGCAGCTGGGTTTCTATAAACGTACAACAGGCCGGCTCTGCCTGGAAGTCTCCAGAGCTGGGTCACCATCCAGACGGGCAGCAGACACCCCAAACTCCTCCTGAGGCTGCGATGGCATTCCTGCCACTTTTAACCCGGCAAAACCACCTCAGACACCTTGGAAAAGCGTCTCCAGTCTGCTGGATGAAGAAGGGGGGTGCGGGGAAGGGTTTCAGCTGCCCTCACCCCGTGCCATCCCGGCTGCAGAGGATGTGCTGTGCCCAGTTGGTTTCCCTCCCAGCACGGCTGCATCCCGGAGCGATGACCTCATTTACAGCAACAGCTCTCTGTCCCCACACGCCTGACCTTGATCGTTTGCAGGCTTGTCTTTTATTCAGTGGAAAATCAATGCAAATTATACAAACCTGGTGTAACATGATGCACTCAGCAGCCGCCCCTCCCTCTTCTCCCGGCCTCCCTGTCTGCGATTCGCTGCTATCCAAGTGAGCACAGGGGTTAGGGGAAGACACAGTGGGACATTAAAACCAGCCCTCCTCACACACAAACACAGCAAGCCTACCGAGAGGGACAAACAACACCCCAGCCAGCACCGACCTGATGGTTACAAACAGGTGAGAGGTGCTGCTAATGAGACAGTGTTTCTCTGAATGAGAAAATCTGCGCCCTCCTCCTTCACAAAGAAATCCTTCATCTCTTAACAACATGTCATTGCAGAAAGAACTGTTTGGTTTGGGGTTTTTTTTTCCAGAGAAAACAAGCTGTGAGGAGACCCACAGAGGCCCTGTGACAGGATGAGTGTTAGGAAGCACTGAAGCTCTTGATATCACTGACAGGGGCCTTAAGCAGAGGTGTCTGAATAATTCATTGCAAATCAGCAGCTTGTGACCTCATTGGTCACCTTTTCTTCTGACTTAATGATTTATCTTTTAGCTTGAACTAAACTCTCCACAGAAAAGCACTAATCCCAGACCCAGCCTTCCTCTGCTGTCAGCTGGCACCAAACCAGGCTGTACCACGCCGCTCTGCATCAGTCTCCATCTGTTACAGTGCAGGGACATTACACCTGGATCCTTCTCCTGCTGGCACAAGGCAGAGCAACGTCCCTTGGCATACACTCGGTCGCTTTGGGAAGCGCAGAGGCTGGAAACATCCAAGGGGAAGAAAGGACATGGGATGACAAAATGATACCTCAAACCATACCCCGTGGTCTGTCACATAACCCAATCACACGCTGTTTGTGCGCCCATGTGCCGTGGGCTGATGCTCACAGAAGGGCAGCAGATGTGATGTGAGGATGGCAGCACAGTCCAGCCTAGCAGCAGAGCAGGAACACTGCACTCTCTGTAGCAGATTTTGGGATACGGGAAGGGGAATCAGCAGACTGTCAGCTGACGAGGAGGACGCTACCATTTCTCTGCATCTTCACTGCCGTGCACCATGGAACAGGCCACTGCACTGAGCTTCCCCTGCTGCAAAAAGAGGCGCAATGAGTTTAGTCATCTTGGAAAGTGGAGCCCCAGCTGTTCTGGATAGCACAGACAAAAGGACATAAAGAATCAGTAACCACATGAATAAACAACCTTTCCTCACCATCTCTCTGATCCCAGCTTCTGGGGAGCTCTTTTCCCTCTCCACTAATCTCCTCGCTAACGTTGCATTCGCAGTTCCCCCTAACACTAAACCCCCCGCAGGAACATGAAGCTGGTTGCTCAGCAGACCCCGAGCTCCCCGGGCCACAGGGCTGGGCTGGGTGCGGCCCCGGGACCGCCGGCGGCTGCTCTGGCCGGGCGGCTTCAGCACCGCGGACAGCGGCGGGGCAGCGGCTGCCGAGCCCCGGCCGCACCGGGGGCACAGGGGAGCCGAGCCCCGGCAGCACCGGAGGGTGTCGGGGAACGGAGTCCGTGTCCCGGTGCGGCTGCCGCCGGGGGCCGCGTAACCCCGGAGCAGGTGCGGGGGGCTGTCTCCGGAGCGGCGGCTCGGTCCCCCGGGGCCCCGCCGGCGCCCGCCCCGTCCCCGCTCCCCGCCCCGGCCGCGCTCGCAGTTCCGGTCACGTTGCCGCCTGTTTACGGCGCGGCGCGCGGCCGGTGGAGGGGCCGGGCCGGGCGAGGCGCGGACGACGCAGGCAGCGCGGGCAGCGCGGGACCCCGGCCCCGGCCCCGCCGCCGCCGCCGCCCCCCGCTCATGACGCCCAGCGGGCGCCCCGCGGGGCTCCGCCGCTCCCCCCAGGTAAGAGACCGGGGCCGGGTGCGGGGGGATGGCGGCTGCGGGCGCGGAGAGCGGCCTCGGGGCGGTGGCGGAGCTGCCTGCGGGGATGCGGGTGCGGGGAGCCGAGAGGACGCGGGGTCGGGCTGCGTGCGGAGGCAGCGGGGACCGGCCGGGGGAAGGGGCTGCCGCCCCGCAGGGGACTGCCCTCCAGGAGCTGTCCACACCCCTCTCGTGCTGTTCTAGAAGTTGCTTCACCCCGCACGGAACCACCCCTGGCCCGGTTCTTGTCCCTTGGCCCGGTTCTTCTCCCCTGTCTCGGTTCTCCTCCCTGGCTCGATTATCCTCCCCCGGCTCGGTTCTACTTCCAGGCTCGGTTCTCCTCCCAGGGCATGTTTCTCCTCCCAGGGCATGCTTCTCCTCCCCTGGGCTGGTTCTACTCCTGCTGCAAGGAGCAGTTCCAGGTCCAGCGAGGTTCTGCTGTCAGCGGCAGAGTTCAGCATCTGGAGAAGCACCCACACGGGGACCAGGCAGCATTGCTCCGAAATTCCCAAAGCGCAGGATGGCACCACAGGGATCACCCGATTAAGAGGATGATTGATGCAAAGCATTGATGGTGGGCCAAATTCTACTCTGACGGAGAGATGAATCCGTAGTTAATTCCCCCAGAGCCAGTGGGAGAAACACAGCCTTGCTTTCAGCATCTGCAACCACATGACAAGCTCTGGCTGTTGGGCAGTTGCGTTCAGAGAATTGCGAGAAAACACAATAATTTATAATCAGCATTTGCATTGATTTTACCTTTAAATAGATACTGATAGATAATGAATAACAAACAGGACTCTGAGTGTAATTCTGCCTCTGCTGAGATCAGGGGACATTTCCCACTGACTTTCCCAAGGCCAGTGTTTCACCTCTAGTTTCTATTCCTGGCATTGCCTCTACCTCTGTGACCTTCTGCAAGTTTCTCAGCTTCCTGCTGCCTTATTTCCTTTACGCTTAAAGACATAGTCCCTTCATGGTGGTGTTGCAAAGTTTGTGCTCATGTTCTCTGAGATCATAAGCCCTGTGCAGTATGGATTTCTAATACATATTGGTGTTTATTCCTGCGTATGTTCCAGTGCAACGGAGAGGGGGTGGCTGGCACACACAGCAGGATAAATTATCGACCTGTTCCTGCAAACCTTGTCTGTGCCCTCTGACTCCCGGTTAATCAGCCATTTATGGGGGGAAATGATGCCATGGCTGAGGGTCGGATCGTGGTGTGATGGTGTTTGTGCTGGGGTATGTGAGCGTACAATACCTTTCCCGTGCATCGTCAGGAACGGAGGCTTTTTCTTGGGTCAAAGTTTTGTGATTTTGATTGGAGTGAAACAGCAGGCTTTATATAGCTTGGGCCTGGAAGCAAATTCTCAAACAATCTGTCTGTGCAAAGGAAATCAGCTCTTAGACTTTGCTGCTTCAAGAAGCCACTCCCAGCATTTTGATTTGTGAAACAAGAATTCTGATAAACTGGGATGAAATCATGAATCTTGCTGAGGGCTTGGAGAGCCTCTGGGACCAGGCAGGGGAGCTGGACAGAGCAGGGAAGCTTCTCTGCAGGGAGCATCTCCCCAGGGCTTTCCAGAGCTCACCTACTCCTGGTGAGTACATGTTCTTGTTCATGGGCTGTTCACGCAGACTCCCAGCAACTGCTTTGCTCAGCAGCCCAGAAACCTCCTCTAACTTATACACTCAGCACCATCTGAGCATCTGGTCTCTCTGAGTCAATCTGCAGTTCAGGGTTAAGATATTAAAAGTGCATTTTTTAAGCTGAAGACCTGGTCCCAGGCGTGCTGCTGAGAACTGTCCCTGCTCTGGGTGAGGCCTGGGAGTCCTGTGCTCAGGATGTAGGATGATCCACAGGGGAAGCTTGTTCCTGGAAAGTTCTTGGTGATGCAGTGAAGTCCCTTGGGTTTCCAGTCTCCAAAGCTGGAGGCAGCATTCAGCCACAGCCCTGCTGAGAGAAGGGGCCAGCTCAGACCTTAGGGGTCACCTCCTCCCAAGTGACTGTGCTGGGTGGAAGGACCAAAGGCACACATCAAACTCAAGGCTTGAAATGCTGCTGCCATTTCCACTTGACTTCAGAAGCAACAGAGGGGAGACAACAACTGTTGAGAGTTTGGTTCTGAAGTTGTCTGGGGCAGTGGGTGGACACAGCCTTGTCCTTCGGTAGGGCACAGAGAAGACATTCGCTGCCTTCTGGTGACATTAGAGACACTCAAACAGCTTCTTACAGCTGCTGTCGCAGGCTCAGTGCTGAACTGCAGCTTTGTTAACAGCTCTTGGCTCTTGCATCATTACCTGAGACACCCAGCTGTCTAACAGCACCTTCCTTCTTTGTCCATGGGGTGCTGTAGCAGCAGCAGTCTCTGGTCATGGGCCAGAAGTGGAAGTCACGTTGGACAGGCAAAGCTGATCCAAACCCACTAAGGATTTCCTGTAGTGATTTTGGAAGCAGGTTTCCCCCCCTCATACACAGGTAAATTAAGCAGGCTTTTTATCTTCCAAACCAGAGACAGCCAACAGATCTCAATTCCAGATTTTTTTCTTTGACTTTTTTTTTACAGCTTGATATTTATCAACTATCTACTTTTCAAAAGGAAAATATTTCCATTGGTAAAAAAAAAAAAAAAAAGGGTAATTTCCTACTTACAGGGAGGAGGGAAAGTTTGGTGGAAAATTTGCAGCCATTTCTACTAAAGTCATTTCAACTAGACAGAACAAAGTGCTTGAAAATAGCACTACATATCCCCCGGGCTTTGTCCAACCTACTTTCTGACGTTTCTCGACAAGAGGTGCCACAGCTCCCATCAAGAGGCTGCTTCAGAGCCCAGCACCTCGCAGCGGGGCTGGTGGGAGGGGTGGTATGATTGGTGTTCCTTGCCTGCAGCAGATGCCAGGTATCTGCCCTAGCTGTGCCACTCTGCACTCATCACACCTCCAGCCAACCCCCACCGCTGCCAGCTCTCGCCGTGCAGAGAACCAGCATCACTTCTCTGTCATTGCCATCAGAAGGGCTGGTGACTTACAGGGCTTAAACATCCTCATCTCTCCACCCAGGAGAATAGGAACAGTGAGGAAGTTAAGTCTAGAGATAGATTACTCCTTTTTTCCCCATTTCCACTCTAAAATGACCAGCACTGGGGGACGGCCAGTCCCTGGGGCTCCTGGCAGTGCCAGTGGTCTCCTCATCCAGAGTGTGCTCACTGTCCCTCCAGCCAGGCAGGATGGAGCAGGCTGAGCCAGGGCTGGTTTCACTTCCATGACATTGTTCCAGAGGGAAGCTTTAAGCTGGTATAAATCATCCCTCCCACAATAAGCGCCTTAAATGAGAAGCAGGACCTTTGTAGCTGTTGCTTTTCTCTCCTCACATCAGCCTTTTTCATGCTTTCCCATCACATTCCTGGGGTGAATGTTTGGAGCATGTAATTCCTCGAAGAGCAAACCCATCCTAAACCTCCAAATGTCATTATTTTACCTCCAGAAATGGCTCCCTGGGACGGGAAAATCCCTCAGTGACAATCCACCACATATCCCAAAGCCAGTTTCCATTACCCAGTATTCTGATTTTAGGCTCTGTTCAGTGCCCCACAGGCAGACACACCCCCCCAGGCTGCGGAGCCCTGACCAGCCCTGCCAGGGCATGACCAGGCCAGCCCCCAGCCCCCTCACACAGCTTGGGCTCACCCCCTCAAGCAGGGGCAGCTACAGGAGATCACCATTTCTAACCATTTCTACTTATTCACACGCTAGCTGGTTGTTGCAGCTGCCTCACCCTGCCTGGGCACCACCAACACCATGAGCTGGGGAACCCAACCAGCCCCCTCCCAGCACACCTCACATCCACAGCAATGGGGCACCCCAGGAAACACCCCGAACCCGTTAGTTTTGGAGCCTCACTGCACTCCCACCACTCCATTAAATACCAGGAATACCGAGACCTGACGAAGGATTTCACAAATCTGGAGAGGATTTGGCAAGGAGAAAGCTTTGAACTCGGGGCACTGCCAAGATCGCTTACAGTGGAATCGAGCTTAAATGCAGCTTGATTTGATTTTGGTTGCAGGAATTATCTCACAAAGCACTACATCAGCGGGCTGGGCGTGCCGTGAACAGCGGCCAACGCGCTCGCTTCGTTCAGAAGTTTCTGTGGAAAGAAATCTGCAGCCAGACGGTGATGAAGGAGGGAAGGGGAGCAGCTTCCCAGGGGCAGGACGGTGCACGCCGCCCCGCGGGCTTGCTGGCAGTGCCCCCATCATCACCTCTGCTGCGGCTCCCCCTCTTCCTGGGCTGGGCGTGGAGGGTAAGGGTGGATTCCACATCCACAGGCAATGGCGCTTCCCAGGATTAAGGGCTCTCTCGGGGGTTTGTTTTGCTGTCCATGGTGCAGAGGCACAGGTAGGCAGCTCACCCTGCTGCTTTGCTGAGCCGTTAATTAGCACGTGGTGATGGACGCCCAGAGCGGGCTGAGCTGCCTGGCACAGCACTGCCAGCAGATCCTGTCTGCCAGGTGAAATACCAGGGAAGACATTTCTTCTGCTAGACAACAAGACTCTCCTCACGGCGTAACGCTGATCGGGTCAGACAGAGCATATTGTATTTTTCATGTGCTGGATCTCTCACTGCAGTTACTGCTTCGTAATACGTGGCTCGTCGAGTGAGAGCCGGAATCGTATCTGGTGCAACTCCCACCCATCCTGTCCCAGATGTGATCCTGCTCAGTAAGAAAACATTTCCTAGGGCCAAATTCAAAATAGTAACGAGCCGTTCCAATCCTGGGGTCCGTGCAGAAGCATTTTTTGCTTGTGCAGCCCCTGAACCTCCCAGCAGAGGCAGGATGGGGCCGGTACTGCGAGGTGCTGTGGCAATGGGATGGCTTGAGGGACATTCCCTGGGGATCTTCTGAGCAGAGCTGCTTCACCAACAACCACGTCCCTGTGGAAAGGGTAGATGAGAGCAGTCATCCACCTGGCAACCAGTGGGCTCTGCCCCTTGCAAGGGCTCCGGAGGCAGGGCTTGCAAGCTCGGTGTGCTGCTGCATGTCTGATCATGAGCCACCTCCACTCCCTGCAGGCCTGGACCGTGAATTTGGTTGCGATGGAGACCGTGTCCCTGGAGCACCAGATCCAGAGCGTGCAGCGGCACATCGCTTTCCTGAAGAAGGAGCAGATGGAGCTGCTCCATGACCTGCACCTGGAGATCCTCCGCTTGCAGAAGCACTGCTCAGGTGAGTGCTGGCGTGGCGTGGCATGGGGAAGCTGTGTGCCCATGGAGCACGTTGGGCAGGGAAGCTCCTGCTGGCACCCCAGGGTCAATCCTGCACAGGGGTGTTCAGTAGGACGTGGAGGAGATGAACACTGAGCCACAGGGGATCCTGCTTGGTGAGGAATCAGGAGGTCCCCATCCCCTTCAGCCTTGCACTTGCATCCCTGGCCAAGGTGCCACTGGCCCCTCCCTGGGCCATGCTACATGGCCACCAAATCTGGTGTGAATTGAACTCCCTGAAATCACTCCTCTGCAAATGGGCACCAGCAGCTGCCTCCAGCTATGGCACTGAAGAACCAGAGTGATTTTTATTCTGGGCATCAGCTGGCCGGGTGGGTGGTAAGAGAGGAGTCTGTGTTGATTATCCCTCATTAAAGCCCTCTCCCTTTGTTGTCATGCCGTGCTCAGGGCACTCTCCTGAATGAGGATTAGCCCCAGCAGCTCAGGGCTCCCTGGGCTGTGTGTTCCTAACTCTGGCAGTGGCTTGGTTGCAGCAGTTGCTGTCCTGAGGGACTCACTAGTGGAAGGGAAAAACCCAGCAAAATGGTCCTGCCTTTACCTCCTGGGGTCTGTACCCACAAAAGTATTTTGATTATGAAAATGTGAGAGTAGTTCGTAATTTCTCCCAGGTGCCACTAGACCAAGGGAAAGCAGAGAGTTGAATGCCAGTATAAGACCATGCCAAAGCCACTTTCAGATGAGGAGGAAATGTGATTTTCTTCTTTATATTTTGTTACTCTTCATCGTCTTGCACAGAGAGAGGTGAAATCCATTCCATTCCAGCACAGAGCAGCCAGCACTAGTGCTGGTGTTGGTAACCACTTGCTATACTTCACCACTGTGGTGCTGAACGAGCACCAGCGCCAGCAGCACCAGCACATCTCTGCCCCCTGCCAGAGGTTGCTCCCTGCTCTGGAGCAAAGGTCCCTGCCAGGCATCCTCAGCCTGTTTCCCATCCCTGGGAAGTGCAGCCACAAGCCTGGCATGGGGCTTGGGGACCTACTCTGGCTGTGGGGTACCCCCACAGCAAGGTCACTGTCCCCTTCAGCCAACCTCACAAGAGTAACAGCTCCCCGGCCTCCTGCTGCCACCAAAACTCATTCCAACTCGTGCCATCGCTCTCATCAATAATTCAGCCGTAGCTAATTACTCCTTGTCTTCCAGCTTCTCATCCTCCCTCATTCCTGGGAAACAGAGACATGTCTGCATTACAAAATTTTCTATTTTTTCTCTTCCCTTCCCAGCTTTTGCTGTTCTGTTTCACTGTTTTAATGACTTCATCTATAGCCTCCCCAGGCAGGCGCAAGAGCAGAGTTCTTGTGCCTAAGCAGGCAGGGGTGTTTGGAGTCCTCAGGGGCAGAAATGATAACACAGCTGGTTATCAGTGATCTTCCCAGTACAACCTGTCTGACCAGACAAGGTCACGTCCTTGTCTGCGAGGTGTGGGATTCTGCAACACCTTTCTGCTAGGAGCGACGGGGGCAAAGCCCTTGTTAATTTGAAGGTGACTTTGCGGATGGTTTGACTGCTGTTCCCTGGCGGGGCTGTCTGCACAAGGAAAGTGGAGTTGGTAAGTCAGCACGTCTCCTGTTGTGGGCCTGTGGAGCTGCGCCAGCTGCCCTGGAGAAGCTCCAGTGCCTGCAGCAGCAGAAGCTTCCAGGTGCCAGACCCTTGCTGACGGAGTGTCTGCTCCGAGGGGCGGCCAGGCTGTGCCAGGGGGAGATGTGCAGC
>JAOEGS010014525.1:13951-57461 GCA_025447755.1 Corythornis vintsioides
TTCCAGGTGCCAGACCCTTGCTGACGGAGTGTCTGCTCCGAGGGGCGGCCAGGCTGTGCCAGGGGGAGATGTGCAGCCAGCCAGTGCCTTTGGACCCAGCAGCAGAACAGTCAGGTTCAGAAGGGACCTTATTTGTGAAGAAATCCCCAGGTTTGCTGCCTCTAGACCCAAGGCTGTTCCCTCTGGCTGCACCCAGCATCCCAAGAGCTGCTGCTGGGTCCACAGAAAGAGGAAAACAGGTTGGAGCCTCCTTGTGCTCGGCCCCTGTGAGTCCCCGACCCCCAGCAGCCTTGTGCCCTTCGCTGCAGCCCAGCAAGAGGAGCAGGTGGTTGCTTTGGGCAAGTGCTGCAGCCATCAATGCAGGGCCAGGGCAGAGCCAGCCCCAGCAAAGTCCCACAGCCCAGTGTTCCCAGCTGGAGGCTTTACAGGATGGCAACACAGCCCAGAGCCCCGCGCTGTGATTCATTTATTGGAATGAGCTTTGTGTTACAGAGGAGAGTTGGCTTCCCTCCCACTCCCGTTTTATTTGCAAGGTATAAACACAGCAGAAATAGCAATAGATTCCTCTGAGTCTTCAGTTTCTCCTTTTACTGGAAGATGAGCTCAAGCCTTGTGGCAATAATTAGCAGTGATGGAGGGAAGGCTGGGGCGGGAGCAGGGTGGGGTTTGGGGGATCCCTGCAGCACTGTGCTGGGGATCAAAGCTGGCAGATGGGCTGTGCCAGTGGCCCCTCCACACCCTCACACATTGGGCACCAGGGTGGTCCTCCCAGGCAGCAAAGGGGGAGCCCCAATGTGTTGAGAGAAGCTGGATCTTAAATAAACTTATTTCTAGCTTGTCTATGAGCTTCTAGCCCCACTGAGGGTCACAGAGACAGCTCTAAGGTGGTCACGGGCCCTCAAGCAGCTGGGGGTGGGACTGAGAGGCTTCTGCGGGGCAGACTCATGTATCCCAGCTCAAGGTAGAGAATACAGACCCCTCCTGGGCCATGTCCTGCACCAGGCAAGTTGAAGTGCATCCCCCAGCAGTGCCCAGTGCATACCCAGAGGCACTGGGGCCAAGTGGGAGAGCTGCTGGGAGCTGGCTGCAGTGAGGGCCAGCAGCGTGGGGGGTGGGATATGGAAGTGCAGAATAGCTGGATCCCTCTGGCAGAGCTGGGACCACCTGAGAGCCCTGCGGGTGCTCTCACCTGTATTTGCTCCTCAGGAGTGATGAGGTTGGTATTGGGGCAGGTTCCCCTCACACCCATGGCTGGGACCCTGGGTTGTGCATCATCTCCACTCAGCAGGGCAAAACCTTCTTTGGAAATGAGCAGCTGCTTTAGTTTTCATTTGAAATATATATGAGACTCCAAACCTATTATTTTAGCTTCAGAAACATAACACAGTGCCATTGATTTCCAATGGGGCAGGCGGGAGTGCTGAAAGCTTTCCAGAAGCTGCATTACCTTCTCCCTTACTTCTGCCTTCTCACTACAGATTTGTTTTCCAAGACAGACGGGCAGAGCAGCCTGAGCCAAGCGCTTCGTTTCAGAAGGATGGCAGTGATGAGGATTAGAGGCAACATGAAAGCAGATTAAAAGAAAAATGTAGGGCAAAGATTAACTATTTGAACTCATTTTCAGGGAATAAAAAAAAAGCCCCCAAACAACCAAATGCTGCTGCCGCCCCTGTCCTCCTCCTCTCAGGGGTTTGGTGGGCTGTGACAATGAACTCAAGAGAGGTTTTCTACAGAAGCATGCAGGGCAAAGTGAACTCCAGAAAGTCCCTGAGCTTGCTCCCTCGCTGCCCTTTGTGAGCTGGTTTTTCTGCTGAGGGCTCAGCAGGGAGCAGGCAGGGGCAGGCAGCGAGCGGGCAGCGAGCAGGCAGCGAGCCAGCAGCGAGCAGGGAACGAGCCAGGGCTGAGCAGGCAGCGAGCTGGGGCTGAGCAGGTGGGCAGGGGCTCGGTGCCAGGCTGAGAGGGGATTCTGAAGGCACAGGTGACCCCCAGAGCAGGGCAGCATCCTCCTGCGGGCACGTCGTGCGGGGACGAGGCCGTCCCGCCTGCGTCACGTGCAGAGATCAGCCTGGAAGCAGTAAATTATGAAATACTTCGGGCTGCAGCTTACACTTTGGTCTATTTTCAGTCCACTGCTCTGCTCTTTGTCCTGATTGAAAGCACAAAAATGGTTCAGCAACCGTCTTAGAAAAAGAAAAGGCACTGCCAGAGCATTGGAGCCGTGGGGCTGGACCTAAAGGTGCTGCCTTGGCCACACAGCAGGGGCAAGCGCTGTGGCAGATGCCGGATTCCAAGGCTGCTTAATAACGTATAAATGGCTGGAATTGTCTGGTTTTGGCTCAGCCCGCGGCTGGTGCTCTGAGATGTCCACACTCCCACGCTGAGCCGGGCAGATGCCAGCGTCCCGCAGGGAGGCACAGGATGCTCCTTCTCACTCCTCTTTGGTTTATTTTCCAGAGCTCACCCATGACCTGGAAATAAAAGAGCTGGAAGCCCGCCAGCAAGGTAGGAGCACCGGTTTGTGCGTGAGATAAGATAAGGGGGAGTGTGTGAGTGCGGGGGCCACCAAAGAGCCTGCGGCCAGAGGGGCCCTATTGGGCTGCCCTGGGAGGGGACGTGGACCTTGTCTGCAGGGCAGGGCTGGGAAGCCAGAGAGGACGTTCACAGACTATTGGCAGTGCCTTAAACGCCTGGGCAGACACCCGGGAAGGTTTTACACATGAAAGCCAGAACCTCTGGGTTGTCTTTGCTAATGCCCTGACACAAACACCCCCTGGGGACAGCTCAGACCCCCGGGGCAGGACTCAAAGTCTGCAAACACTTCAGCCCCAGGGCAAAACCAACAAACCATTATCAGCTGCCCTCACGACTGCAGTCCAGACACTGATTCCGAAAATCTCCTGGGACTCCTGGTTGGTTAAACAGTTCTGTCCACTAAATAATCTTTCACATTCCAAAATAAGGGGGAGAAATTTCTCGGTGCATGAAAAATGTCTGCAAGTTCCAGGCACCAGAAGCAAGTTTGGGCCCAGAAGCAGAGAGATGCCCAAAAAGCGTTTATTTTGTCTATCCCCTCGGACCACCTGGCCCTGTGTCTGGCAGCCCCTCCTGGGGCAGCCCTGGAGCTGGGATGGGCAGCCCTGTCTGGCTGGAGAGCCCTGGCACACTCCTCCAGCCCTAAGGCAGCATCACCCCCTGGGACTGATGGGCAGGAGGCACTGGGGTAACTGGAAACCTGCTGGTGACTAGAATCTCCCCATCCAGAGGCTGCCATGGGCAGGACATCTCCTGCCAGGCCAGCATGGCACAGGGCTCTGGTGTCAGTGCTGATGTCCGAGGGCAGGTTTTCAAACGAAAGCCTGTGCTGAGGGACATGGGAGCGGGGAGCTGGCACTGAGCTCACCCCCAGCTCAGTTCCTCTCCTCCAGCAGTGAGGTCCCAGCCAAGCAGGGCACCCCAGGCACAGCATCCTGTTGCTCCCCTCCTTCCTGAGCATCCTCTGCCATAGCCCCTTGCCCAGATCCCTTCCTCCACACACCTCACACCTGCTCCCACCACAGCCCTGACCTGCAGAGCAGAGTCCAGCCAGCCTGGCGCCCACGGGCTGCGTTGGGCAACTCTCTGGGTGGTGGACTCTGGCCGGCGGGGCCCGCAGGCAGGAGCTGGGCACTCCCCCAGAGGACTTCCCCAGCTCATCCACCCTTCCCATTGCCTTTTGAGCAGGGCTGCTGTGCCTCAGGGCTCCCACCACCCACCTGGACAGGGCTGTGGCCCTGCTCCATCCACAGCCTGGCAGGAAGGGAGTGTGTTGGTGTCACAGGGTGACCCTTGTCTGGCCTTGCTGCTGTCCTGAGGTGCCACAGGCTGATACTGCTGCCAGCAAATGTCACCACAGATCCCCATCTCCAACAGCAGCCAGGGCAGGCAGGGACAGGCAGTGGTGCCCGGGCACCCGTGGCCAGCAGAGGATGCTCTGTGAGCAGCCCAGCTCCTCTTCCTCCTCTGTCCCAGGGATGAAGATGAATCTTCCCTGGCACTGCACAGGCATATTCCCTGGCACTGAGCCACAGTCTGCACTTCATCCTCAGAGCTGGGGTGGCAGTGCCAGGGTGGATGTGGGGCTGCTCTCACCACGGCCATTGGGGTTCTCCTCCCCAGGCAGCCCCCTGGCTCAGTGCCATGGCTGGCTCTGGGGGATTTGGCACTCACAGCCCTGGGACTGTCCCCAGGAGGGGGCTGTGCAGCAGGTGTTGCACACCCAGCCCCTCTCAGCCCACCACAGACCCCAGCAGACCCCCATGTTCCCACCTCGGCTCCATCTTCCCACTGTGCCCAGGGCCTCTTGTCCACATGAGTGAGCTCACAGCTTGCAGCAGGGCCTGGCATCCTGCCTGCCGGGTGCCATTCCAGTGGCACAGGCCATACTGTGCCCTGAGTCCCACCCACAGGTCTCTGCCCATCCGTCGGCCTTTTAGCAGCTTATGAAGAGCAGGATCACATTTGCCACATTTATGGGACAACCACCTAATTTAAGATGCCATCAAATGATTGCTCTTCAAATACCAGTTGTAATAATTACTGCATGCAACTGCCTCCCTTAAGATCTCATTATAAAGCATTTTGCCTCAGCAGAAGGAGCTGGAGCTATAAAGAGATTGCAAATACTATCATAAAAAGCAGGGATTGATGCAGACAATGGGAGCAGGCCTGGGCAGGCCAGGGTGAGCACTGGCACCAGCCTCAGCGGGGAGCATTTGCACCCCTCCCTGAGCCCCACCAAGGGCTGGCAGCCAGGGCTGCCAGGGGCTCGTGGTCCAGCTGTGGGCAGGGCAGGGTCTCCAGGGCAGCCCGGTCCCTCAGCCTCCAAACACCATGAAATGAGTCGCTGTGTCTGCAGTGCTCCCCTCACAGCCCTCACCTCCTCCAGCCTCCTGAGGTCATCAGCAGGAGGGACTGGGGAGATGCAATGTTTTGTCACCCTAATTGCTCTGCAAGTGCTGCCAGGGCAGGAAGGATGGATGGCAAGTGGGAGGGAGGGATGGATGGATGGATGGATGGATGGATGGATGGATGGATGGATGGAAGGCAGGCATTATCCTCCTGCAGACAGGTGGCAGGAGTCCATGTGGGCTGGCCAGAGCAGTACGGGCTGTGCAGGAGCAGTGTGCAGTACCCCATGTGAAAGCACATTTTTTTTGGGTGCCTGCACTGTGACTCAGCAGGGCTGGGGCAGGGAGGGCATCTGTCACCCACTGAGGTGTGGGAAGGGCAGGGAGGGTGTTGGGAGCTGTGAGGAACCTGCCGGTTGATGCAGAGACTCTGTTTTAACAAGTCCCATCCGCGCCCCGCCACTGGCAGGAGCAGAAAGATGAGCAGGTTAGGCACTGGAAGCCAGAGGTGCTGGCAGTGAGCACACAGAAGGGCTGGATCCCTGGCCACCCTGCTCCCCTGAGCCCCCTCTTCCTTCCTCAGCTGGAGGTTCCCTCCCCTGCCGAGTTGGGCCTGGCTCTTCCATACTCCTGGATTAGCATCTCCAGCCTTGCTAATCAGGGCTTGGGGTCAACCCCCTGTAAATAGGGTTGATGTCGCTTCATCCTTCTCTCTCCCAGCCCATACACTGCCCTGAGCGCTCTGCACACACTGGAAGTCACTTTTAGGGTGAAAAAATAGTTACCTAGGGAAATTTAAAATCTGCATCAGGAGGCTGCAGTGAGGCAGAGGCGGCAGGTTCCATGGCAACGGCATCCTTCGCTGAAACTGCCTCTGCTTTCACACCCCATGTTGGGTGTTACACATCACACTGTGCCCGCAGCACTGCAGCTCAGGGCTGACAGGGGTTCCCGTGCCTGCCCCAGCTCCAAAAGCACCTGGGCAACCTCGGTGGCACTGCTGGGACATGCTGGCACCACGGAGTGGCCAGCAGCCACGTGCCGGTGCCCTCACAGCCACGTCGAGAGCGTGGAGGGACCTGCTGGGAGCAGTGGGTTGAGGCTGCCGTGCTGGGCTGAGCTCCCAGTGCCTCCTCTGACCCCTTTCTGTGCCTCGCCCTGCAGATGTCCTGGACCAGGAGCTGGAGGAAAAGTGCCGGGTGATGGAGGCGCAGCTGCAGGAGAAGGAGAAGGACAACCTGGAGCTGCGCAAGGAGCTGCAGCACAAGGAGACACTGGTGGCCGCGCTGCGGTCCAGCCTCCGGAACAAGGAGCGGCGGTTCCTGGAGGAGCTGAAGCGGCGGAGCCACCGCGTCACCATCCTCGACACCGAGCTGCAGAAGCAGACAGAGGCGGCCGCTTACCTCTCCCTGCAGCTGCATGCCACGGCCCAGCGCCTGCCGGCACCCCGGCCGGACGAGCAGCCCCCCGCCGGACCCCTGGCCGAGGGCAGACCCCGGCGCCGCGGGCACAGGGCGCACCCTCGGCGCCCACCCGGGGACGGTGCCCGCCCCAGGGACCCCGCGCAGGAGGAGCACGACGCCATGCCCGACCCGGCCCTCTTCCTCTACACGGCGCGCCCGCACACCCCGCAGCGCCCGCCGCCGGAGCCGCCCGCCCAGGCACGCGGTGCAGCAGCTGCCTCCGCGGCTCCCCGGGCGCAGAGGGTACCCCGGCAGGAGCCAGCGGCCAGGGCCAGGTCGGCCAAGGGCGAGCCTGGCAAGAGGCAGGGGTCTGGTGCCCATGGTGCCCCCTGGGCCCAGGAGTAGGCGGCGAGAGGGTGGCACGGCCCGAGCAGCCGGGAAGGCCTGAGCCTGGCAGCACCAGGCTGGGCACCGGCCGAGGTTGCTTCCCCTGGTACCCCCCAAGGGCAGTGGGGAGGACGCCCCTGCCTAGGGCTCTGAGCTGGAGGTGCTGTGGGGCAGGTGGGCAAACCAGCACAGGGTCTGCAGGGGGGAAACGGCCGAATGCCCGTCCAGAGCTTCCAAAGAAAGAAAAGAAAGAGAAAGAAAAGAAAGCAAGAGAAAGCATTTCTGCCATGAGAAGATCTCACCGCTGCTGCCGCCCTTTGGAGCCGACACCAGGCGTGTTTTCCCCGGCTGGGGGTGCCAGGAGGTGGCTGTTGCAGCAGCAACGGGCTCTGTGGCACACGGCTCACAGGATGAGCACAGGAGGATGAGCTCAGCCTGTCCTCCAGCCCTGGGCATCGCCGGCACTGGGCTGGGCTGGAGACAGCCCCAAACGCCCCCAGAAACGTCCGCTGGGACACAGGCAGCTGCACAAGGCGGTGCCGTGAGTGCAGGAGGGATTCCTGCTGCTCCACGGGGATGGTGCCACTGTGCCAGCCGAGTCCCAGGCTCCTGCTCCCCTGTGCAGCAGCTCGTCTCTCTCTAACACCCATTTCCCCCACGTTTCATCTACAGGAAGGACTGGGACAAGGTGGCTGGACATGAACTGTGAGCACCAGCCCTGCCAGACACCCTGCGTGGCACCTCACCTGCTGTGGCCATGCTCAGTGTGCCATGGCCATGCTTGGTGTGTCCTGGCCATGCTCAGTGTGTGGCCATGCTCAGTGTACCATGGCCATGCCCAAAGTGCCATGGCCATGCTCAGTGTGTGGCCATGCTCGGTGTACCATGGCCATGCCCAAGGTGCCACGGCCATGCTCGGTGTGTGGCCGTGCTCGGTGTACCATGGCCATGCCCAGTGTGCCATGGCCATGCTCGGTGTGTGCCCATGCTCGGTGTGCTGCAGCCTTGGTCCACGTGTCTCTGCTAGAGCAGGGCTGCAACTCACACCCGGGTCTCATCTCGGCACCAGCATTTCAGTTCTCAGCCAATCCACAGCCGGTTCTGGGCTTGTCGCAGAGGACTGAGCAGCTCCCCAGTCCTCCCCCAGCACCTCCCCATCCCTCCCAGCACAGTGGCCATACAGCCAGGGCAGCCTTGCCCGACCCCCAGACCAAACCGTCAGCTTTGGACACCCATTCCCTGGGTGCTGTGAAACAGCAGAAATGGGGAGAGGAGGGGAGGACTCCATGACTGGACAGGGTGAAGGTCTCACTGCTCAGGCAGGGGCAGAACCTGTGCTGCCCCGGGTGGATACTGAGGGGCAGGTTTCACCCCAGTGCTTTGGCTGCCAGCCCTGGCTGGCTGGGCATGCTGGTGGTGGTGCCCAGCCAGGAGCCCTGGCCCCTGCCCGGCTGTGTGGGACCCCCACTGCTGCTGTGGCTGGCATGGGCAGGAGGAAGCCACAGGCCACAATCAGACCCTGTCTCCTTCCAATTCGGTTTGAAATCTCTTCCAAAAGGTTGCCCTTGTAGACCAGTCGGGCACAGCCCGCCCGAGCTCGCCCGCAGTGTGCCCGTGCAGTCAGAGGTGTCTATTTTTGTAGTTCAATATTTATATACTATATTAAAATGCTTTTATGAGATTCTCAGCCACAGTCCCTAGGTCAGCTCTTTGGTAAAAACAAACCCTTAAGCGTATGAGTTGCACTAGCAGGACAGAAATTAGCAGCTTTTATCCCTTTTCTTTGGCTGTGATGTGAATAGTTAGGCTTCAGAGGGCAAAACCCCTCCTGCTCCTCCCAGGAGGGTTAGGACCCCCCACTCCCCTGCTGCTCCCACGGTCCCTAAGGCACCCTGAGTGTGGGAAGGAGCACACTGGGGAGGTGATGCCTGGCAGGGACCCGGCTGCCCTGGCTGAAGCCCTGCAGAGATGTGCAGAGCTGTAGGGGGTGTTTTGCAGAGCCCAGAGGTGATGGATGGCCCCTGGGAACTGCTGTTTTTCTCGGGGTCAGGGGGTTCTGCTCTCTTTTAACGTGAAAGAGCAAAACGTCTGGGCTGTCTGGCTGCTCTTGGCTGCCTCCCCCACTCCTTCCCAGACAATCCCGAGCACACCGAGCGTGGGGCGTTTGTTTCTCTGAGAAAATCCTGGATAAACTCACGGTGTTATGACTGACCCGAGCATAGGAGAGGGGAGGGAGAGATATGATCCTTCTGTGTAAATACCTGCATAGCAATCATCATTTTTAGTGCCTAGTATGTAAATGAAGCAACCCTGAGCTGCAGGACCCTTCCCTCTTCACCACTAATTAGCAGCTTGCTCCAGGAGCTGATCTCATTTCCAGGGTCCCGGCTGCTTCTCCCTCCTCCTGGTGCTCCCCGGCGCTGGCTGCAGCCGGTGCACCCTCGGAGGGGCGGGCAGGGCTGCCTGCAGTGAGGGGGGACCCCCAACGGGATGGAGCATCCAGGTTCGCCGCTTCTCGCCGGTGTGATGTGCTTGGAAATGAGCCGCCGGGGTGAGCCCCGCACCTTTCCCTGCCCGCAGAGCAGGATCAGCTCCGCCCGCTGCCCCTGCTTCGGTCACTGCTGCTTTTCCTGCGGGGAGGGAAGCTCTAGAGATGCGATATATACACTGATATATAGATATGCATACACTTGTTTCGAGGGGAAAACACTGTATGATTGTAATGGAAACGATGTTGAGATAAATTATTTTAACCTTTGAATTTATATAAAATGATCGAGGTGATCAAAATGAAAAAAAAAAAAAAAAAAGAAAAAAGAAAAAAATACCCCAACCCAACAAAAAAATCATAACAAAAAGACAGCGTTCCTCTTTTTAATGTGTAGGCTTCCGTGAGCCCCAGAGGAGCCCAGGCACCACCTGCCCCACTCTCCCTGGGTGGGGGGCTCTCAGAGTCCTGAGCCCAGCCCCTCAGTCTGTGGGATCTGTGGGTGCTGCCGGGCTCCTTGGGGGTCCAGAGGGCACACACGGCTTCACCCTGCACCATGTACCTGGCACGTGCAGGACACGCAGTGTTTGGTGCCAGCTTCACCAGGAGGCTGGGCACGGATACATAGCAATAATGCTGCTGGGTTCTTGGGCTGTGCACCAACCACAACATGCTGAGAGCTCTGTGACATGGACCAGCAGCCGGGCGCCTCTCCTCTGCACCCCCTTTCCCTCTGCAGGGGCTCAGGGGTGGATGCGTTGGGTTTGCTCATCTCTCTGCTCCTCGTTGTGAGTTATTTTCCCTACTGCTCTCTGAGAAAGCAGCCCCTCAAAGCCTCACAGCGGGCACGGGGCGGGTGGAGAGGAAGTGCACCCGCTCCCCTGGTGCTGCTGTGCCCGTGCCAGCCCTGGGAAGGCTGGGTGGGAACCTCTCCCTCTTGACCCTCTTGATTAAAAAGCCATATTTTCTGAATGTGTTTGCTGGGGCTACTCAAAGTGATCCCAGCTGCATCCCTGCAGTGAGGGTGCTGCTGTGAGGGGCTGAATAACACAGCCACCCTCCAGCCCCCCTCGGGGAGGCTGCTCGGCCTTCCCCAGCACTGCACAGAGACCTGTCCTGATCCTGCTGCCTTGGAGAAGCTTTTCCCGTAGCAGTGTGTCTGTAAACCCCCTTACTGCAAGAGAATCAGGTGCTGGGCCCAGCTGACGGGTGTTGCAGAGGGGTGGCTGCCGTGGAGGGGCTGAGGGGTGGTCTCTCCTGGGTGCCCAGGGAAGTGATGCATCAAGAAACATCCTCATGAAGCTGCTGGGGAGCCACAGCCGGTGGTGGGCAGGGACCACTCTGCACGGTGCATCCCTGTGCACAAGGAGAAGCTCCAGGAGGCAGAGAAGCAGCAGCATCACGGAGCTGAGCTCCCCGCCAGGAAGGTCGATCAGCAGCGTACTGCTGGGACTTTCACTGTTGGGACCTGGGTGAACATTTTGTGGTCCCCGTGTGCAGCCACGTCAGCTGTCTCCTGCTGCTCCGGTGAAGCCGCCGCATCCTGCCCTTCTCCGGGAACACCAGCCCTCTCCTCCCAGCTTCCCGACCAGCCAGTCCCGCTGCGCTGACGCCGCCGCTGCCTCGTGCACGTCTGTTCTTGTCACCCTCTTGCACCGTCAGCGCCCGGCTGCCAAGTCCCGCGGGGAAGGCGATAGGAGGGGAGAGGAAACTCCCTCACGCCCCACGCTGCAGATAAGATCAGCGATGCCGGGGAGCCAGGCTGGCGAGCGGGAGAGGCCCAGGCTGGATCAGCACAGCAGCCGTGGATCGTCCCCACAGAAGCCGTGGCCGAAGCACAAGGATGAAGGTCTCCTCCTGGTCACAGCTGCCCTTTGTTCTCCGAGGCCCCGCTCCTGCCGCTGCAGGGTGCACCCAGCATAAACCCACACGGCACCTGAGCGTGCTGGAGCCTCCTGCCTCTTCCCGATGGACTTCATCGATCTTGTGGCTTCCAGAAAGGTCCCCTTTCACTGCAGTGGTAGCAGGAATGGGACTGTCAGGCCACAGGAATCCCTCAAATCTTTGCGTGTCTGAAGGACTGGACCCGTTCTCCTCTAGGGGAAGAGGGAAAGGTGCTGAGCTGCAGCCCCTCAGCCCCGGTGGGATGGGCACCTCCAGTGCCACTCGGGTGTTTCAAGGTCATGCAGAAGGCTGCTGTCATCTCAGACCTTTATGAGCTGGCCGTAGATGAGGACATCACCTCTGCCTGCTCAGAGCTGTGCTCAGGACCCCAGAGTGGGCTGTGCAGAGCGCTGGGGGGGGGAATCACCCCCGGGTACAGCTCCCCTGGCCCCCGAGCAGCTGGGGTTTTGTCGGAGCAAAAATATTCTCCTTGGCTGAGTTGGCAAAGATCAGCCAAGAAACAATAAAAGCCTGTGCCCCGTGGCGGGGAGAGCCACGGCGGTGGGACAGATGCCAAAGGTTTGACACTGCTCTGCTTTATTTGAATGTCCGTTTTACTCCATGACACCATTATTCGCCAGGACCATGTTAATGTCGACTTCGCTTTTTAACCAAGCGCTTTCACCCAGAGTATGGAGCTGTACTTTAGGAGTCCTTGTAATAAGCCTTTTTCTTAATAAAGAGATTGGAATCTGCAGAGGGTTGTGCTGTCCTGGTGCAGGGTCTGCAGCCACAAGCCACGGAGCCCCTCCGCACCTCTGTGGAAACATCAGAGCGGCTTCCAGGCCTCACCAGGGGTCTGCAGGAGGCTGGGGAGGGTCAGGGAGCGGAGCGATGGAACAAGGGGCAACACTTGGATCTGTTCTTTGAGCTCGGGGGTCAGGCGGTGGGTCTGTGCTCCATCCCGCCGTGCCATGGTGGGGGTGTGGGCAACCCCGGAGGGGCCTCCCCGCTGCTCCCGACACCGGCGGCCCCTCCAGGCCCCGCCAGACCGGCTTGTGGCCGGTTTGAGAAGCGTCTGTCCTCGCTCCCCGGGGAGCACCGCAGGGAGCCGGGCCCGCTCCCCGCAGCTTCGGCGGGACGAGGCGCGGCCGTGCGGGACCGAGCGCACAGGCTCCTCAAGGCCGGATCCGGCGCCGAGCTTCTCCCGCCGGGCGCTGTTACCCCCCCGGGCGCGGCCCGCCCGGCCCCGCGACCTTGCGGCCTCCGGGAAGGTCGCACGCCGCCGGGCGGGAGCGAGCGACCGCGGCATTGAGCGACCTTGACCGGGGGTCCGTGGGGGGCCTCCCCAGGCCACGCTCCCTTCTCCCGCGGCCTGGCAGCGGGCCCGGCCGACAGCCCCGCTCCCGGGCCTGGGGGGCGGTTCGCGCGGCGCTGCCCCTTTAAGGCGTTGCTGCCGGGCCGCGGGGGTTGGTCCTGGGCGGCTGCCGTAGCAGAGCGGGGCCGCCGCACCACGTGGGGCCGGAGCGGTGCTGTCCTTCGCGGCGGGCGGGCGGGCGCGGGGCTCGGCGCGGCCCCATGGTCATTAAAGCGGACGAGATGCCGCCGGCCGCCGTGCCGGCCGCCGCGCAGGGCGGAGAGCAGCAGCAGCCGGGGCCCCGCGGCAGGAGGCCGGCGGAGACGCAGCAGCGCCCCGGTAAGTCAGGGACGCCGGGGACGGGGCCTGCGGAGGGAGCGGGGCCGGGAGTGCCCGTCCCGAGTGGGGGTGCCTGGCTCCAGACGGGGCAGGACCGTCGCCCCTTTCACGGTGCCGCGGCGCCCGTGCTCGCCGGGGAAGTCGCAAGGGGACGGGGAAGCGGGGACGGGGCCGCGGAGGGGACCTGGGGCTCTTCTGCCGACTCGCACCGCTCGTCCCGTCAAGGGAGACCCGGCCGGGACGGCCTGGGCTGGACGCTCCCGCCCCGCCGCGACCCCGGGCTCGCCCCCTCTCGCCGTGTTGCGGGGTCCCCCCGCTTTCTCGCGGGGAAGCCGCGCCAGGGCCCGACACCCGCTCCGCGGCCCGGGAAGGCTCCGCGCAGCCCGCGCCGGGCCCGGCGCGTCCCCGGGGTTGGTGCTGCCTGGCGGGGCCGGAGGCCGCGGGGCCGAGACGCGTGATTCCCGCTGCTCGTCCGTGTCCCGGCGAGGCCGAGCCACGGGACGGGGCCCGTGGAAGCGCTGGGGGACTGGCCGTCCTGTGCGGCACCGTCGGGCCGAGCGGGCCCATCCCGGCGGAGCAGGGAGCCCCGGTGAAGGTCACCTTCACCGGGCCGCACCACCGCGAGGCCGCGGGGGGGGGGGGTGGAGCGGCCGCTCCGGGGCCCGCGGCTCCCCCGGCTGGCCCCGCAGCTGCCCGGGCTCGGGAGCGGCCCGGGGCAGGTGATCCGCGGGCCCTCCCGCTGGAAACGCCGCTGCCCGTGCCCGGCCGGCGAGGGAGCGGCCGCCGGTCCCGGGCACCGCGCAGGCTGCGGGGCCGTTGCCGGTAGCGGGGGGCGGGCGGCGGGGAACGGCGCTGCTGCGCGGGGTGGTTACGGGAACGGTCGCCAGGCCACGAAGTTCTCTCCGGTACCGGGCGACCGGTGCGCGGGGGGCGGGCGCTGCCCACGCTGCGGCCTTTGGCGGCTGCGCCGCGGCCGGGGGGAGAGGGGAGAGCTGGCCCCTGCGGGAGGGGAGAGCTGGCCCCTGCGGGGAGCTCTGCGGGTGGAAGCCAGTGACAGGTGAGGAGACGCTCCCGAGCAAGAGCTGCTGTGTTCCTGGGGAAGGCAGAGAGCTCCTGGGCCCTTGGCTGGGATGACGTGTTTAACTACTTATGTGCTGGCTGCTCTCGCTTTACCCCTGAGCCCAGTGGGCTCGGGCTGGGGATGAGGACAACCCCACGACTTCACCACCCCCAGCACCTGCTGCAGGGCTCTGGGCACGGGCTCCTTGCTCCAGGTTTCACCGACTCTGGTGCGTGGTACCTTCAAGGAGTTAACAGTCCCGAGTGCTCATCTCGAGCTCAGCCTCTTTCTTTGACCTTTAACGTGCTGGGAGAGCGAGGATGAGGAGCGAGGATGAGGAGCAGCGTGGTTGGCCTTCGTCCCAGGCGAGCGAGTCCCCTCCACCTCCTCCCCGGCTCGGTGGCAGCTCGGGCAGCTCTCTGAAGTTTGTCACCTAAAGCAAAGTTCGCTGAGCAGGCTGGACGCGGTTCAAGAGCGGGGAGTGTAGCGCTGAAGGCCTCCCCCCTCCTCCTCCTCCTCTCACACCTGCAGTGCCAGCAGCCGGGTTAAAAAGTTACGCTGTGCAATCCGTGCCTCTCTGGGCACGAGCTGAGCGCCCAAGGAGCGGGGAGGTGGAAAAATCCTCCCTGGTGTTTCAGCACCACAAGATTGCTCAGGCACCTCGTGGGTCTGAGGAGGAGGGGGAGGAAGGCTCCTGTCCTGCCCAGCAGCCTGGGGCTGAGGCGGTGGGTGGCTGCCAGGCAGGGTGGTGCAGGTGGGGGCTGCCTGTCCACCTTGTGGCGAGCTCTGGACCCCAGGCCTGTCCTGCTGACAGGGAATATCAGCCTCTGCTCTGGTGTCTCTGAGCACCCACCTTGGGCACCCTGCTGTGGGTGGTGGGCAGGCCACCAGTGGGCTCCTCACTGAGGAGATAGACCCGGCTGCTGTGCCACTGAGCATGGGGGTCCTGTTCTCCACCTCTGAAGGGTGAGAGGGCTGGTGACTGCTGCTGTCTGCTGCCAGGCCAGGCTGTGGGGGTGCTCCATCCTTCTGAGTGCAGAAACACACATCTGTGAACAGCTGGGGGTCCTGCAGTGATTTCTGATGGGGAAGGAGTGGGTTAATTTGCCTTTCTTCTCAGCTAGCATGAGATCAGGAGACACTCTGTGCTGCATTCCTTGGGTTTCTGTTCCTACAGTTGTCAGTGCCTTGGACAAGTGTCTCCCTCGAGTTTAGCAGCACCTCTAGCTACCATAAAACACCTTTCAGACTTGTCTTGCCCAAAGGTTTGTTTTATCCAGCCAGGTCCCTCCATCCCCGTTCTCACGGGCCACCCATATCTCCAGCCACATCTTGTGTGACTAAGGCAGAGGACGCAGGTGTTGGTGGAGAGCTGCTGTGCAGGCAGAAGAGGCTGTGCCTTAGGAACAAGGTCAGAGGACTGCCTCTTAATCTCGGGATCTGCTATCGCTGTCGCCCGACCTTGGAGCCTCGCCGGTGTTTTGGGAAGGGCTGGAGTGCTGGCGGTTGGGCTCTTAATATGCAGCTTTAAGAGGCTTCAGGGGGAGTGTCAGAGGAGTGTTGCCCAAGACAAATCTGATCAGGGCTGGATAAGGAGCGTGGTAACTGCATCTGCATGGCCAGGTGGGGTATGGAAACCTGGGGGGGATCATGCCCAGAGCAGTTCTGCAGTGACTGGAAGCTCCCTGCTCTGCCTGAGCAGCCTTGCTCCCAGGCTCCCCAGCTAAGAAATGGAAGTAAGTAGGTCAGGAACATGCACCTATATAAATCCAGACTCGGAGCTGCCTCGTGCACAGTAAGAACAGCCTGGTGTGGCACAGTCCTGTGTTTGCCTTTGCAGTCTTCCAGTGACTGGACTTGCACCGTGCTCCCTTGGTTGTACCAGACGCTTGTTATTCTAGAAGCTTTAAAGGTCTGAAGTTCATGCTTTTTTTTTTGCCTTTTTTTTTTTTTAAATTATTTGCTTTTGGTAAGTAAAACCCATCCCTGGGGCAGCCCTCAGCAAAGGATGGAAACAGAAGGGTGGCTGCCCCTGGATGGTGGTGGCTGTCACTTCTTGGGAGCAGGGCAGTTTTTCACCAGTAGTAGCCTGGTTGTCTGAGGGTTGGTGTTTGGTTCTCATCTCCCATGGGTGTGTGGGTGCTGTACTGGAGCTCACACGTGCCTGTTTGCCAGTGGACTCTTCAGTGTTAGCCCGGGATGAGCAGTTAGCTGTTGTTCTGACAGGTCAGCACAGAGACACTTCAGGGACAAACCTTCCCTCTTTGGGTGGCAAAACTGATCTACACTTGGAGAAATAACTGCTTTGGTGCTCATCAGCTGCTGGACTGAGGGAAGAGCCCCATGCAGCAGGCCCTGAAGTAAGGTCCCTACAGCAAAGTCACATTAAAGTAATGGCACACTGATATTTTTTTAATCAGTGTTTCCTCAGTTTGCCCTTCTCTTTGCAGAGAAAAGCTCCACTATGACCCACTGACAAAGCTGCAGGTGTGGAGGAGTTTTATGTACTTACTGTCCCATGACATGAAAGTGCAGGATGGTGACTGTTGCCTTGCTTGCCTGGAGCTTCTGTGGGCTGGATTAGCCCAACTCCAGCCCTGCTTCCCAGGCTCTCTGCTCCCTCACCTCCTGGCACTGCAGCTGGCTGAGGCTGGCAGTGAGCTGTGTGGCACCCAGTGCCCTGTGAGCAGGATCTGGGGTAAGGCTCTGTCTTCATTATTGGTGGCATCAGAGCCTGTGAAGCCTCCACCACCCTGGAAGCTGGGGGGTTTTGTCTGGGTCACGGTGAGTGCTGGTGCCACCCTGGGCTGTGGCACTGTGCGAGGTGGGACGGGGTGCTTGGTGCAGCTGCAGGCAGCTGGCTGGGTGGGGGGCTGCAGGCTGATGGCACATCCATGCCACAGGATGCAGGAAAGCAGTGGGAGCTGCTGGGGACACCACAGTCATCGGATCTCCCCTGCAAAGCCTCCCCAGAGCTCTCTGCCCTCACCTTCCCGGGTCCTGGGGCTCTCAGGACTGGCAAAGCTGGTCTTTCCAGGCTTAAGCTGTGTGGAGATTTTTCCAGAGCCACTGCGGTGGTGGTGCCAGGGGTCAGTGGTAGCACAGGGTGAAGCTGGAGTCCTCCCCGTGACTGTTCCTCCCAGAGCTTCTGCTGGTGAGCCTGGTGTTCTGCCAACCCTTGTAGGTTGCTGTGTGGGGCTCTCACTGCCACCCTGAAATGAGGTCCATGCCTGGATAAAGTACCTGTGCCAGTGCCTGGATAAAGTACCTGTGCCCAGCCATAACTAGCTGATTCTCAGTATGTGTCTGAAATGTGATTCCTCCTCCTGGCTCTCCTCCTGAAATTAGAGAATCGTGCTCTTCCTGACATGTTTTTGCTGGTGCTGATCTCCACACGTCGCCAGGGTCCCAGTCTTTGCTCCTGGTTCCTGTGGCGTTTGAACTGCAGGGTGTTGTAGCAGCTCACTGAGCTGGGTAGATTCAGGGTAAGTTTCCAAAGTTTTGGCCGGATGGAGAGTTTACAGACGTGTCTAAATGTAGTTCCTGGATGTGGTGAGCACGGGGAGGGTAGCCCAGATGCAAAGCTTGAGGTGTTGCAGTGCCTGCAGCTGTGGGACCCCGTGACCACCCTGGGCACAGCCGAATGCCCTGGTGTTGATGCACGGAACACAGGAAAGCCACAGAGTAAATAGGCTGGAGTGTGGCTTGAACAGAGCACAGGCAGAACAGCTCTAATGTTTTACTGAGGGCCCTTGCTAAAAGAAGTGCTGGTTGCACTTCAAGCGCTGAAAATTTCTGGGAAGCTGTGGTTTGAGGGTGACAGGTATTTCTCCCACCTCCCCTGCTGGGATGGGATGTCCTGCAGAAATGGTTCCACTAGGGCCATCTCTGGAGCCAGTGCCTATTGCCTTAATTAATTTATTTATGCATATTAAACTATTTACTTAATTTATTATTCAGGTAAAATTTAATTTGTGTTTCCTACACAGCCTTCATGTGCTGAAGCTGGCACACACCACCTGCTCTGAGCTTGCTTTGGCTTGAGTTGAAATGCAGCTCAGCTTCATGAGACCTCCTGACCCAGTACTTCTCCAGAAGCAGATTTCTCCTCTTCCCAGGGGTCTCTTGATAAGCAAGAGAGTTGAAGCTGTCAGTAAATCCAAACTGCTTCAAAAATCACCAGGAAAACATGAGTTACCAACGCCCATGTGATCTCAAAGTTGGTGTTGGGTCCCTGGAGCCGAGGGGTGGCCTTGTCCTGTCTCCCTCAGCCTGGCAGCTCCTGCACCAAAGGACCAGCTGTGGGGGTGCCCAGGGCTCCTTGTTAACACGGCAAGAGCTCAGATGAGTTGGAGTGGGAGAGGCCACTCTTCTGATTCCTCTCCTTTCTGAAAGGCCAAGGCAGGCTGCCCAGGGTGCTCTGTGGGGAGCCTTTGCTCTGGTTTTCAGCTGGTTTTGTGGTGCAGGCTGGCAATGCCAGGGGAAGGCATGGAGCTGATGGTGTGGCCTCACCGGTGGCATGCTGCAGCCTCCCCAGGTGCTTGCAGAGATCTCCAGCTCCATATTCTTGCCTCAGTTGCTGGCATTCCTTAAATAAGCATGGCGAGAGGAGTGGCGTTAGGGGCTGGTGTGCGGATGGTTTGTGTTTGATGTGGCAGAGCAGGCTGAGGGGGACAGAAAATTCCGTCTGGAAGCTACTTACTGGTTCAGTGCCTGGCTGCTCAGGCTGTTTTGTGCTCGCCTGCTTAGTATGGATGGCTGTGCCCGGGCCCCGGCGTGCCATAGTAACTGCCCTCGCCTCGCCATTCAGACCCGTACGGCTCTCACACTCGTCCCATGCTGCACTGCTGTGGCACTTGAGATGGGGCTATTTATAACCAGCGCCGGGGCGATCGGGCCGACGTCCCCCTGCGAGCGTGCCCGAGGCAGACACGCCTGGCACGGGGCTGGCGTGGCAGCAGAAGGCTGCGGGGAGCAGCTTTTGGGCTTCCCAGGCACGGTGCGAGGGGGAAGGTCGCCGGGCGGCACGTCGGGAGATCTGCTGCGAGCTCGGGGTGCGGCTAGCGAGCGGGGAGCGCGCAGGACGCCGCACAGAGCCAGCTGCCCGCGCTCTGCCCGGCACCAGGACCAGCGGGACTCGGCTTTGGAGAGCGTGGCTGGCGGCGTGGGAAGGCGAGCAGGTCCAGGCTGCGGAGGGCGAGGGCGGCTGCGTGGGAGTTTGCCTTGTGGGGACTTCAATATATGTGTGCAAACAAGAGATTTGCAAACAAAACCAACTTTCTAATCCGGTGCTGGGCGAGCCACGCCGCCTGTGATCATGGGGAACGGCCTTTTTGTAAACTGCTGCAGGCGAGTCACCGATCTGATCTCCCAGCCTCGTGCTTCTGACTCGCCCGACGAGAGGTCCCCCCTCTTACCAAAGCCTCCCGCGAGCTGCGCCGCCTGCACGGAGGGACCAGAAGCCGCACAGTGTGCTGGGCCCTATCCGGACATCGTCCCCAGCGAGCTGCTGATGGGGAGCCTGCAGAAGTGCTCTGAATACATCCAAGACCCGCCTGAGGCCAAGGGTGAAGAAGGAGCGGTGACGGCCTGCGACGGGAGCCGTTGGAGGTGCAGCAGCACCGGCCTGCTCCGGCGGGCAGAGGCATCCCGCGCGGCGTCTGTCCTTCCCGCCGACCTTGGGGCCGGGCCGGCAGGGCTGCTCGGTCACGCTCCGTCGCTTGAGGCCTGCCAGAGCTGCGTGAAACTTGAGGACAGCAGCTTAGCCCCTAGATCCTGCCGCCCGGAGGAGCACGTGGCAGCAGCTGGTGGCGGGGATGCAGCCCCCGGACTACGTCCCGGCGGCCGGGGCCACGGCGAGGGACGAGCAGCGCGGTGTCGGGACGTGGCCGGCGTGCTGGCAGGTGGAGGTGCTGCTCCCGCCCCTGGGATGCCGTCCTCTGCTCTGCCATCAGCCCAGGGGACAGTCGTGCTGCCTGTCCCCACCGGCGAGGCATCACCTAAGGCTGGGGACACCAGTGGTGGTTTAGTGGTGACAGGCCCCGCTGCCTGCCCCGGCAGCAGGCTGGGCTGCCATCCGCACCCACAGGTGCCAGTGCTGCTCTCAAAGCAGCAGCAGCAGAAGAAGAAGAGGAAGAAAAAGAAGCTGACCCTCCTAGGTGCTCAGCAGCTGGCACTGTTGTGCTTCGTGTAGCACAAACGTGTGCCCGTAACGGGGGTGGGTGGCTGCGTGTGCCCATGGGATGGGGCAGGATGGAGAGGATAGGGGAGGTCCCGTTTGAACTTCATGGCAGGAGGGGAAGGAGGAAGGTGGCAAGATGTCCCAGCCAGGGTGTGTACCACAGAGGGACCTGCCTGTGCCTTGTCCATGTTAGCAAAGCAAACATGAGGGGTTTTGCTCTTCTTGGTTTTAATTCACAGGGCAGATCCCTCTTGTTTGTGGCTGAAAACGTGGCCCCTGTAAAGATGGGAGTGGCTGTGCCAGGCAAGGGACGGCGCAGAGTCTGCTGGGAGCCTTCAGCTCCCTCCAGCCATGCTGGGGGGAGGAGATGCCCGAGCTGCAGGGATGGGGCAGCTCCGTGGCTGCCCTGGGTGCTGGGTCAGGCTGCTCCTTCTCCTCCTTTGCCCAGCACATCTTTCCAGGGCTGTGGGGACACCCTGCCAGTTGCTGTGGCGTGGGAGGGGAACAGTGGGAGGCTGCATCACACTTTCCTCCTCTCCACTTCTCCGCGAACTGGCATAGCTGGAGTCCATGCCAGGTGCTCCAGCATGGCATCAAACAGTGCACATTTGTCCTTGCCAGGACTTGCAGGATGTGAGAAGCTCGGATTGATCCCCAGGCTTGAAAAGTGAACGAGCTTTGCCTTCCTGTCACTGTACCTTGTTTTTCTGGTGCAGCAGCTGGATTTTGGGCTCAAACTCTGCCCTTCAGTGCAGCTGGTGGCACAAGGAGAGTGGCTGGCATGGGCTGGTTTTGTTTTGCTCCTCGCTGGCTTTCCACGTGCTAGCAGCAGGTGCTCAGGCTGCAGGTGTAGTGGGGGGAGGCCCTGCAGAGTCCCTGTGATGCTGCTCAGCATTCCAAACACCTCTGAGGAGGGGAGGGCAGGCAGATTTTTGGCCTCAGATGCTGGAGCTGATAGTGAGAAATGCAAACTCGGTGGTGGAAAAGGTGGAGTTTTAACTTCCAGTTCAGTGCCTGTAATCATCTCTGCTGTCAGTAAATGCAGGGAAGGAAACTCCCCATCTCAGAGCAGTCCCTCCAGGCTGGGCCAACTCACAGCAGCGTACGGCGGCCGTCTTTTTGACCTGCTAACCTAAGGATTAGCGACTGACTTTGGTTGAGGAGATTTGTTTGCACGTTAGTTAGTAATTAACAAACCCTTCCCGTGATTGCTGCAGCAGCCATGCTGGGGTTGGGGTGCTGCCCTGGCCTGGGTGCGAGGTGCTGCTGTCTCCGCAGCCTCACCAGGAATAGGTGAGATTAAAGCAGGTCCATCGCCTTGGCACCTGCTCCTTGTCCAGGTGCAAAGAGGAAACTTAATCCTTGTACTGATCCCTCTGCCAGGGGTGAGCCCTGGGCAGGCCAGCTGGGCTGGTTGCCCCAGGGAGGCTGGGGGGTGTCTGAGCCACTGCCTTCCCTCACTTTGCTTTGCCCTTTCTCCTGACTCTCTAGTGTGCTCGAGGTGTTTGCTCTGAGCTCCAACCAGCAGTGTGTCACAGCTCAGCATGGGCCAGAGCTTGCAGCTCCCACTGTCCCTGCACCCACAAACCAGGGGCTGAAGGGAGGAGGGTCCCTGCTGGGACACTGGCACAACCCATGTGGTGATGGGAGGCTGGAGGTCACAGCCTTTCAGGGAGACCACAAAACCTGGAGCTGCTGCTCTGGGAGGAGCAGGTGGGGTGGCCTCCATGAAGCTTTCAGGGCACATCACACAGCACTTAGTGCTGCAGGTGAGAGCTTGCGACTGAACGAGGCTGCAGGGACTTGAACCACGAGTGGCAGGTAGGAGAGAGGTCTCTGCAGGGGTCTTTTCAGGTGTCCCTGTTGCTCTTCCTGATGTCCTGAGTGGGCTGAGATCAAGCTCTGGATGCCTGTCCTTGCTCTCCCGGATGGCACAGCTGCTCTGTGGAGGGTGGCAGGAGCCCATGACACACTTGAAGGCAGGTAGGGTGGGTGCAGGAGCCCGTGACCCACTTTAAGGCAGGTGGGGTGGGTGCAGCTCCATTCCCCGTGGGGACAGTGCTCCCTGTGAGTCAGCACCCAGCAGGGAATGCATCCTCCAGGCAGCTCCGGGCTCCCTGCACTGCCTCATCTGGGGTCACAACAAAATCCCCCTGCAAAGCCTTCACCAGCCTTACAGGGGGGGCTGACCCGCTGGGCAGCTGCTCTTTCTCACACCAGGCTGAACTTCTATTTCTAGACTTAAGACTGTGCTGGCTGGAGCTGGATCCCCTGGCACCAGGAGACACAAAGGTGTTGTCTCTACATGTCTTTTCTGTCACAAAGTGTGGAGCTGCTCCAGCCCTGTCTGCACCTGAGCAGGGAGAGAGGGATGGGAAATGCAAATACCTTTTGTTTCTGCAGACAAACAGGCTTCTGCTTCCTGAAACAGTCAGTGTTTTGTGGGGTCTGATACCACCGAGTGGTGAGGAGCAGGAGGGTGGTCCAGGCTGCTCAGGGGCTTTCCCTGTCTCCTGTTGCAGGGAAGGTGTTTGCTGTGCTGGAGACCAGCATGTGCCTGTATGGGCTGTTCAGCTCCCGTGTGAAGCCTCTTGTCTTCTGGTTTAGTTCATCCCTATGCTCTGCTTTCCTCCTCCTGCTTCCAGCTCCCAGCTGGCCAGTCAGCTGCTTGCTAAGGAGACATCTTCTGCTGGATCTTGCTTAGAAAAACAGACATAAACTAAAATCTCATTTACTCAGAGTAATGTCCCTTTCAGGAATATCCTGCCAACTCTTGTGGCACAGAAGTAGCTTCAGTGCCCAGCTCCCTGCTGCCAGTGAGTCGGTTGGTTGGGGAGCATCCTTGGCCAAACCTCTGGGATGAGTACCAGGCAGGGAATTGTGCCTGGAGCGTGGCTCAGGGCAGACTCCACGGAGACTGGGGTGCTTGGGTGGGCAGCACCCCTGTGGCTGGATTTTGCCCATGGTCTCTACTGCCCTGGCAGCTGAAGATGTGCTGGTGGGTCTGGGTCAGCACCTTGTAGCCAAGTGCTGCCTCCCATTTCTGGCTGCTACCTCAGGCGCAGAGGTTCTGTGATCCCACCCTGCCTTTTGGCCAGGGGCTGGACCCAGCCTGGCTAGAGGGCTGGGGGGTTAGTCCTGTCTGCAGCACTAGCAGCCCCAGGTGTAGCTTTGCTGCAGTGTTTTTCTGCAGTAGCTTTTCTGCTCTCCCTCCTCGTCCCCACGCGCCCGGGCGGTGGGCAGCGTGGCTGTGCTGGCTGCAGGGTGTGACGAGGGGCTGTCCACAGCCCTCTGGGCGTGGTGTGGCATTTCTGAAACCACATCTCTCGGGGCACTCGTGTGGAGCTTTTTCTTCCTCCTTCCTTGCACGACTGCAGCTTGCTAGAGCCAGAGCCAGGCCTCTTGCCTGCGGTTTCATCTGTCAAAGGAATGAGCAGCTCACGCTGGGGGACGTACACAGCGTGACAGGGAACAGGAGCAGCAGCTGCTGAGATGCTGGAGGCACCAGAGGCTGCATAAGGTAGAGCTGTCACCTGCTGCCACTTGGAACGGGTGTGCTTCCCGTGGGTCTCTGCTCCCACACTGGGTCTTGACAGTCGCCTCTGAGGCCGGTTTGCTGCTGGCACTGGAATGTGGAGCGGGGACGCCTCAGCAGCGCTTGTTGCTGGTGCCTTGTTGTGGCTCCAGAGCTGTGCAGGGGGCTGCAGAGTTTCCACCCCCCGTGTAGGATGTGGTGATGGTTGAGGGACTTCTGGGCTGCCAGAGCAGTTGGGGCTGCCAGGCCAGAACTAGCTGTGGGAGCTTTAGGTCTTGGAGCCACAGCACCAGTCTGCGTTTCAGAAATGATGGAGGCTGAGCTGCCATCTCCCCTGGAGCACAGCTGGGGCTGGTGCCTTTGCTAGGAGGGGAGGAGGAGGAGGAAGGAGACCTGCTGGGTGGAGCTGGCTGGAGGGCTGCAACTTGGTGCTTAACAGCCTTGAGGCATTATCCCAGCCCTGACCCCGTGCAGCCTTTTGGAAGGGCTGTTCCCAGTGCCAGGGAAAGCCCCCAGCCTGCTGCGGGTGCCAGGAGCACCAAGCTGCAACCACCACGTGTGATCTGGGGGATCCAGCGGCTGGGTGTGTGAGGCCAGGCCAGGGCAGGGCAGCTGTGCTGTGAACACACCCTGCAGGGCACGGCGCCCGCACCCTTCCAGCCCGTGCTGCCCCGGGTAGGCAGGTCGGAGCAGTGCTCTGCTCCCAGGCCGGGGACAAGGGGGTCTCTTCCCTTTCAAAGGTTGTTGTCACCAGCTCTTTCCACTGTTCCACCTTATCCTGGCAGCACGCCGGTCCAGCAACTCGGTGTATCCTTGTCATTGTGGTCTCCAGCCCTGTTTGTTGGGTGTAAGCTGCTCTAGGAGACTGCAGCTTCCTAGATCTTGCCAGCTCTGGCATGACCCACCTTACTGGACAAGAAACCAACCTGCTGTGGGAGCAGAGCTCCCCATCCCTGTGACACATCTGCGTAAACGAGCATTTAAAAATGTCATCATCTCTTCTTGGATAAAATTGCTCGGGCAGAGCCTCGCCCTGGCACCACAGGAGGGTAGGCAGAGGCAGGCAGGGCTGTTTGTGTGCCACTGGAGTAACCTGGCTGCCACATGACGTGCTGCTGAGCCATGGCACCCCAGCCCTGGCCGGGCAGCAGCGTGCTGGGAGGTGCACTGGGTGCTGGGTAACGTGTTGGTGCAGAGGTTACAGCTGCCTCTGGCCTGCAGAGCACCCCACGCCCATTCCTTTTAATTAAGTTGCTTCTGAAGACTAAGCTGGCTGTGTAGCACGCTGACCCATTCTGCTTCCCTCCCCTCTCCTGCTTCCCTCCCCTCTCGTGCGAGCCATTCGGGGAAGATGTGAACCCGAGAGCAGGTTGGTGTGCTGCAAGGAGGAGGGCCTGGCACACCTACCTCTAGTAAACACTGAGTAAAACGTTTGCTGCATTTTACCCCCTTGTTTGCATGGGTTGGCCAGAGGATGGTGGTGGTGTCTGAACCAGTCTCTCCAGCTGCTCACAGAGGACTTGGTTTGCCCTTGTCTAAATCCCTCTCTTCTCACCCAGAGCACCCGTCCAGCGTGGCACTGATGAATGGCAGCGGCCCACACGAGAGCCTCAAGGGTGAGAAGGATGCCAGGCAGAATGGGCATGAGGAGGCTGACCCAGGAGAAGATGGGAACGACCAGGAGGTCATCGTCATACAGGACACAGGATTTACTGTCAAGATCTGTGCTCCAGGGATAGAGCCCTTTTCCCTGCAGGTACCTGCCCTGCTGGCTGGGGAGGGGGTGGAGGTAGTGCTGGAGGAGGAGGAGGAGGAGGGAGCCAGGGCACACACAGCACTGCAGGGATGGGTGCTGTGCCCAGGGAGGCCCCTGCTGACCCCTATAGTGTGGGCACTACCTTTGGACTGCCCACAGTTCCTGGACTTGTCTGTCCTCTGACTGGGCTAGGTGGAGAAGGAGGCAGGAGGGTATGGAGGGTGCAGGAGAGAAGCTGCCTGGCCAGTGGCTTCTGGAGAAACAGGAAGGAGGAGGAGGAGGAGATGGGAGCAACAGGCCACCTGGCACAGGCCTGCCTGGCTGTGCAAGGTCGTGGAGGCTGTTTTGTTCTGGATCCCAGCTATGCAGCAAGGGGAGGGGCAATGAGTGGAGGTGTAGCTGCTGCTTCCCCATTGCAGAGGGGCTCAGGAGTGGAGCTGAGCATGGGAAAAAGGCCCTTCCTGGCAAGGGAAAAATCTATTTGGTGCTCTGGGAGCCCCAGCAGCAGCTGAAGGGAACACTGCAGTCTCCACTGCCCTGTGCACGGAGAGCTCTGCCTGTGTCCCGTGGCAGTGATGTGCTGCCAGCTGGGGACTGGTGTTGGCACACTTTGCTGATACTCCAGTCAGTGCCGTATTGCACTGGCACCACTGGATGAAGTGGCTCTATTTTGGGGAGAGGCATCTGGAGCCTAAACCCTTTGGGAAGTCTCATCTCCCCAGGACTAGCAGAGTGCCATGAAGTTGTATCACCCATGGAACGAGCTGTATCACAGCCTCGCTTTATACTCCTTCAAACCCTGTTGGCTGCCAGTGGTAACAGGCTAAGAATAGCAGGGCATGTCGTGACAGCAGCTCACTGAAGGTACCTGGAGGTCTCCTGGCTCAGAGTGGTGTTGGTGGTGCTGGAGAGCAGCTCTGGAGTACAGGCTGGGGCAGTTTCTCATGTCACAGGAGCCATGAGCTTGCTAGTGGCATTGCCTTGGAGCTGTGACAGTGGCACAGGCCCACCACACTGTGCTGTGGGTACCACTGCAGGTCCAGGGGGGAAATGGGCTGTTCTCCATATGCATCAACCAAAGCCTCCCCATGAATGCACAGTGGGAATGGACAGGGAAGAGCCCTTGGGTTCCACCACCATAATGGATTTTTTCACTGCCCTCTCTGCCATCTCTGTCCCGTGGGCATGGAGCTGGAGTGGCTGATTCTGCCAGGGGTGGCAGTGCCCTCCCAGCAGTGATCTTCCTGGGGGGAGCTGTAGTCTGACTCTCCAAGTCTGGAAAGGTAGAAGAGGTTTGATTCTGCAGCAAAGGGACAAAGTTTGACAAGAACACTGTGACAACTGAGAATAACTGAGTTCTTCCCTTCTCAAGGTCTCTCCTCAAGAGATGGTGCAAGAGATCCACCAAGTTCTGATGGACCGTGAGGATACCTGCCATCGGACTTGCTTCTCTCTGCAGCTGGATGGCAACGTCCTCGACAACTTTGCTGAGCTGAAAACTATCGAAGGACTGCAGGAGGGCTCGCTGCTCAAAGTGGTGGAAGGCAAGTTCCTTCATGCTGCGGGAGGGCTTCACAGGGAGGGGGCCTGGCCACCTGGCTGCCCTTTCCCATGGCTCTTTGTGAGTCCTGCTTAAGGACTGAGCAGCTGTGTGAGCCCAGTTTCTTCCCCAGAGCCGTACACGGTGCGAGAAGCCAGGATCCACGTGCGCCACATTCGGGACCTTCTGAAGAGCCTCGACCCGTCGGACGCGTTCAACGGGGTGGACTGTAACTCGCTGTCTTTCCTCAGCGTCTTCACCGAAGGAGACCTGGGAGGTACGGGGCAAAAGGGCTTCTCTAGTCAGTGCTTTCCCTCCCCTGGCTCCTTGCTTCGTTAGAACGCGTCGTGACCCTCGTCTTCCCCCGTCGCTGGGGAGTGCAGAGGAGCTGATCACTTCTGCTTGCCTCCCCCAGCCGTTGTGGGATGAGGGGCACTGTGATTTTCAGCACTGATTTTCTGTCTCTGCCCATTCTAGACAGTGGAAAACGAAAGAAGAAAGGTACTGAAATGGAACAAATTGACTGCACCCCTCCTGAACATATCCTGCCAGGTAGCAAAGAGAGACCCCTGTGTGCCCTTCAGCCCCAGAACAGAGACTGGAAGGTAGAGTTCTCCTGTGTCATTCAAACAGCTATCAGCATGTTCCTTGCAGCAAACTGATGTTCAGGGATTGGAAGCTGCACTCTAGTGGACTTTGGGATTTGCTCTGCTTGGTACTTACTGAGTGCTGGAGTAGCACTGCTGAGCCAAAAGAATAAAGTCCATGAGTTTGGGTGCAAAACACTGGACATCTGCAGAGGGTGAAATGGCCTGGCTGGGGTGGGTGGCAGGGAAGGCAGAGCTGCATTTTTCTGCAGAGTTCTGGAGACGGGATCTGCAAATTGCTACAAATTACCCTTGGCTTTCCCATACCTTCCCACTTGGATTCTGGTTTAGAAGCTGCCATTTGAAAACCAGTACAGCAAGAAACCCATGCCTTGTGCAGCCCAAAGGCCCAGGGTGTCTGTTTTTACCTGTGTCTTACGGGGTGAAAGGCAGCAGGCTGGAGGAATCTGCTCTTTGGGGGCTTTGTGTCTGGACCCAAGGGAGGGCAGCAGGTGAAGGGAACCCATCTTGTGCGCCGAGCAGCTGTGTAACTCAGGGGAATGACTTCTGCTGCTGGAGTTGGTTCTGTTGTGCTCTCCTCTAGCCTTTGCAGTGCCTCAAGGTGTTGACGATGAGCGGCTGGAACCCCCCGCCCGGGAACCGTAAGATGCACGGGGACCTGATGTACCTGTACGTGATCACGGTGGAGGACCGGCACGTCAGCATCACCGCATCCACACGGGGCTTCTACTTGAATCAGTAAGTAGCTGCCATTGCCCCTGCCCTGCCCTGCAGCAGGGAGATTGCTAAAGCCAGCTGGGAAAGAACCCACAAGCCATTGCTGCTGTGTTGGGGTTTGGTTTGCTTGTTTTGGTTTGGTTTTTTTCTTGGTGGAAACAGCCTGTTGTAATTGGCTGCTCACCTGGGTTTGTAGGAGTTGCTCTACTGGATTGGGCTGTTCAGTTGTGCCTGGTACCATTTTTTCCACAGTGGATAAGTGCCTGATGCTTTAGGGAAAGTTTAAACATTTCATAATGTCCTCAGCTAATTAGAGCATTTTGAGTTGGGAGGGAATTCCTTCCTGACCATTGCAGCTATCTCATTCTGCCCTAAGGCAAACAGCCACTCAGAACTTCCTCAGCTGGGCACACATTTGACTAGATTTCTTTTACTTTTGTTTTTTTAAACAGGGACTGTGAGGGTCTGTTAAAGGTCTGTCTGTCTGCCTGAACCTGTATTGAGGGAGGTACAGGGTCCATCCAGCCCAGCAACCTGTAACACAGACCTGTTGAGTTCAGGGTGGACAGGGGAGAACTTGAGAGCAACAAATCCTGCACTACTTGAGCAACCAGCAGCTCAGAAACGTCTCTGGGTGGCCTCAATCCTGCAATCCAGATAATCACCTGGGCAACTGTAGCTGCATGTCTGAAAGACAAGGTTACAAATCACAGAAGGAGAGTGAAGCCACAGGAGAATTTAAAATATAGAAGATATTTGAGCCTGTTTCCACCTTCTCTCTCATTGTGAAGTGCTCTGTTAAAATGGCTTGTGGAAGAAATCATTTGTAGTCCATTGTTTCTGCCTAAGTTTGTGAAAATAACTGTTAAAATAATGAGTCTGAGGGTGCACGTCTGAGTTCAGGTCCCAGGAGACCAAGCTGCACAAGGAACATGAAACAAGTGACCTTTTCAAGGGCCTGTGGTGCCCATGGGGAAAGCTCTCACTCCTGTACCATGTTCCTGGGCTATGGGAGGTCTTGGATATGACAACAGCTTGTGACTTCTTTTTTTTTTTCTCTGACAGATCTACTGCATACAACTTCAATCCCAAACCTGCAAACCCCAGTTTTCTCAGTCATTCCTTGGTGGAACTACTTAACCAGATCAGCCCTACCTTCAAAAAAAACTTCTCTGCTCTGCAGAAGAAACGGTAGCAGCTCTTTTTCCTCTCTGGTTGCCTTGGGTAGTCTGTTGTGACACTGCTTTGGTGAGGCTCAGCCACGGGCTGGCTCTGTGGGACTGGGTGCCACTGATGTGGCACGGATTGCAGTGCCAGATCTTTCTGAGCTCCTGGGGTGGTTGGGGCATGTGAGTTCATGCAGCAAGGACCACAAAACACCTGACTAAATGTCCTGGCAGCACCCTGATGTGACTGGCTTTCCCTCGCTTCAAACATGGAGCTGTGAGAGCTGATGTGACTTGTCAGCACAACAGTCACAGGCTGGTGGAAGCCCAGAGTCCTGATCCTTATCCACAGGATGATTTCTCTTGGCTGTAGCTCCCAAATGACTCTTGTTTACAGCACGTGGATCTGCCTAAAGCAGAGGGTGGGGGGTGACAGCTTTGCATTGCCACAGCAGTGGCAGCTGTGGGGCTTTGCCTGGCACTCAGTGTACTCTGTTCGTGTGGGGAAGCTGCATACCCAGGGCAGTTGGCAGGGCAGAAGGCCAGAGGTGCTCAGTGTGCTCCTGTGAGGGAGACTGGTGCTGTGTCAGCCAGCCCCTGAGATGTGGGTCTCCCCCATAAGTCTCCCTGTTGGGAGAGTTGATGGCTTCCTAACTGGCCAGGAAGCAAAGAGTTAATAGCCACATGCTACAGCAGCCTCTGTGCCAGTAACCTGGTCAGTAGGTACTTCTTCCCTGAGCCCCCAAAAGTGACTGAAGCACAAAGTGTCAGAGCAAGTGACATGTGAGGGCTTTGCAGAGGCTTTTGGTGGAGAGAGAATAATGATTCTCAGCATGTCCCTGCGTGCTCATTTTCTCTCATTTCCTCTAGCTCCTTTAATAATAATAATAAACCAAATAATGTCTTGTTCTGTTCTGCTGTCCTTGCTGCAGGGACCATTTATTCTGCCCAGGACAGTGGGTGCTGTGCAAAGCCTGTCATTCTTTAGAGTCCACTTAATGAACTGCCTCAGCTCAGCAGGGTGTAAATCGCCGGGCGCATTGTGTGGCTTTCAGGAGCTCTGCTTCTGCCCTCGTTAGGAAGATGAAAGTGACACTAGACAAGGGCTGGAAATTAGCAGTGGCCTCCAGCCACCACGGTGGCTATCTGGCCATTTAGAAATGATTATACTGTATTGCTTCTTGGGCCAGAAGTAAACACAGATGAGACTCCAGCTCCTGCTGAGAGCAGACAGATTACACAGGAGGCAGTTGGGTGACGCTTTGCTTCTCCACTGCATTAGTGGGTGTGCACTGTGGGCTGGTTTTGTAACCAGTATGGGCTGGTGTGGAAGCTGAGGAGCAGACTGGGAGGTGGCTCACTGGCAGCGGGCATCCTCCACCTCTGTGGAGCGTGATGGGGATCTCCAGCAATTCTGCTGAGGATGGAAGTGTGGAAGGGAGAGCAGGAAGAGCCCAGGTCATTCTGCAGACTGATGGGAGGTGCTGCCTGTGCCAGTCAGTCTTGTTCAGCGTGAGTTCACTCTGTGCTCGCGTGGCCTGTCTTGGTTGTTGTCAGCAGCTGGTTTTGCAGCAGAGGGATGATTCTTTTAGAATAAAAAGCAATCTTCCTTTGTGAAACACCTGGTTGTTCTCATCCCCACGGCAGGGTTCAGAGGCACCCCTTTGAGAGGATAGCAACTCCTTTCCAGGTGTACAGCTGGACAGCTCCACAAGCAGAGCACGCCATGGACTGCGTCCGGGCGGAGGACGCGTACACCTCCCGACTGGGCTATGAGGAGCACATACCTGGGCAGGTACTGCTCTTGCTTTGCCTGACAACAGTTTTGCCACCATCTGCCTTGGGAACCAGTTAACTTTGAGCAAGCAGAGCTCTGGTGTTTGTGAAAAGGTTTTGCTCCTTAAGGGAGAACTTGCAAGAGTCCTTGATGGTGCCCTTGTGTAGGGGCTGTGCCACTCGGGCTGCAGTTCCCTGTGCATGTAAAGACCTGAGAGGAGCAACTTCTGCTCATTGTAAACCCCCCGTCTCTGCTCTGCCGAGCACCACTGACAGAAGGCAGAGTGGCCCTCAAACAGCTCTTGTGTCTCTGAGCAAACTATTCCAGCAGCTTCAGCTGCAGCTTTGCAGCAAAACATCTTGCAGGCTGTGAGCAGTGCAGGGCTGCAGCAGCTGCCTGGGCTGTCAGCAGTGGTGTGAGTGCATCACAGTGTGCTGGCTAAGGGAGCCTTCACTGTGCTCCTCCAGAGCAGCCAGCACTGCAGAACTGGGCTACCATCAGATCTGCCCCGAGCTGCTGTTGAATGAAGTTTGCTCATGAGCGTTCTTCCCTGCTGCTAATTCACTTCCTCTGAGCACCACAGCAGCTTGGCTCCTTACCCCTTCCCCTCCCTTCTCACAAAACACCTCATAAAGCAGAAATGCTGACTTGCCAGCCCCTTCCTACACAATGCATTGTGTCCCACAAGGCTTTGTCTCTTGCAGACCAGGGACTGGAACGAGGAGCTGCAGACCACGCGGGAGCTGCCACGCAAGAACCTGCCCGAGAGGCTGCTGAGGGAACGAGCCATTTTCAAGGTAACCCCAGGAGCTGTGGGGGGCAGCTCCTCTTGCAGCCCCCTCTCTGCTGCCCGTGTCACATCTGGAGGCTTCACCTGGGCTAGAAACTGGGAGAGGATTGCAGGCTGAGGGCTTCTCTCTCACATATGCACTCTGCTCCCAGCCCTGTGGGGGTGGGACTGCACTTCTTGACCCTGTGTCTCTCTGCTGACCCTGGGCAGCCGCCTCCTTGTCCTCTGCTGCTCTGTGTGATCCAGTTCTTCTTTGAGTGGGTGGGAGGGACAAGTGGACGCACACCTAAGCCTTCCTCTGCAGACAGCTAATGAATCTGAGCCCAACTGATCCCTGGTGTTCCACTCCCAGAGCTCATGTCCAAGCCACTAGGCAGGCTCACAGAAGGAAAAGCCAGCTGATGTGCAGCCTGCTGGAAGACTGTGAGAAGAAGCTCTCAGGAAGCTTTGAAAGGGAGGTGCTGGGCCAGTGGGAGCCCTTCCTTACCCAGCTTTCCCTTCACCTTCCTCCAGGTTCACAGCGACTTCACTGCAGCGGCCACGAGAGGTGCTATGGCTGTCATCGATGGCAATGTCATGGCCATCAACCCCAGTGAGGAGACCAAGATGCAGATGTTCATCTGGAACAACATTTTCTTCAGCCTGGGCTTTGATGTCCGTGACCACTACAAGGACTTTGGAGGAGATGTGGCTGCTTACGTAGCTCCCACCAATGACCTCAATGGTGTGCGGACCTATAACGCGGTGGATGTGGAAGGGCTGTACACGCTGGGGACTGTGGTGGTGGATTACAGGGGTTACAGGGTGACAGCTCAGTCCATTATTCCTGGCATCTTGGAACGGGAGCAGGAACAGAGCGTCATCTATGGGTCAATAGACTTTGGCAAGACAGTTGTCTCGCACCCCAAGTACCTGGAGCTGCTGGAGAAGACCAGCAGGCCGCTGAAGATCCAGAAGCACAAAGTCCTCAATGACAAGAACGAGGAGGTGGAGCTGTGCTCCTCAGTGGAGTGCAAAGGCATCATTGGCAACGACGGGCGTCACTACATCCTGGACCTGCTCCGCACCTTCCCTCCGGATCTGAACTTCCTGCCCGTTGAAGGGGAGGAGATGCCAGAGGAATGTAAGAAAATGGGGTTCCCCAAGCAGCACAGACACAAGCTTTGCTGTCTCCGGCAAGAGCTCGTTGATGCCTTCGTAGAGCACAGGTGAGCTGAGCTCCCCCTCCTCCACCTCAGCTGGTAACAGACCAACCAAGCTGGGATGTCCCAGGGACATGGCAGCAGAGCTCCCAGGCATGGGCAGCTCATTTCCCCAGTGCTTGGCCATGCAGGTGCAATTACAGAAAATTAATTAACGAGGTGAAAGCAGTGGAGACAGGCAGCCAGGGGAAGAGCTGGTTTGTGTTTGAGTCTCCAGACCTGTTTTTGTTTCCTGTCCAAACATTCAGAGGTTCTTTCCCTGCAGATACCCTGTGCACCCGATGGCAGGGGAACAGGGAGGATTTATGCTGCTTTTTAAGGCTCTCCAGATGTCTTGAATGCAACCCTTTATTCCTAGAGGCTGACAAAGAGTTACCTCTGGGAACTGCTGTAGGCAGTGGTGGGTGGGATGTGTGGGTGTTGGTGCTTCTGCTTCCAAGGTGAGGGGCTGCAGGTGCCCTGCTCTCATAGATGGTCAGAGCCTCTGCTTTGCTCGCTGGGAGGACGAGCCTTCCAGTTGCTGACAGGAGCCCTGCCCTCTGAGCAACCAGTTCTGCAGGCAGCGCCCTTCCCAGCCCTGCCACGTGCCTGCAGGCCGGCTTTGCTGCTCCCCGGGACAGCTTCCAGACCAGCAGCCTGCAGGACTGTGGCCGTAGGCTGCTGCTGCTGCTGCTCCCTGGCTAGCAGAGCCCGGGCCTCTCTGCTGAGCTCTCCTGGCAGAGCTGCTGCTGGTTTGTTTGACTGGTCCTGTGTGTCTGGCAGCGAGAGTCTTCCCGGGCTGTCTGCTGGTGCTGTGTGTGGAAAGCAGTTTGTAACTGCTGCAAGGAGATTGGTTTCCTGTTGCAGTGGTAATGAAAAGCCACTGCTTGTAGCTTCCAGTGAGCTTCTGTGCATTCCTTTGGTTTTTGGGAAGTGGCTGTACACCTGCCTTTCCCCAGGGACACCGCGTGGTTCCTCATGCGAGCCAGGCCAGGTTGTTCCTCACCGAGCAGGGGTGACCCTCTGGGAGCCTCCTGCTGTGCTGAACCCCCCTTCCCTTCACTGCAGGTATCTCCTGTTCATGAAGCTGGCTGCGCTGCAGCTGATGCAGCAGAAAGCCAACAAGCAGGAGAGCTCAGGAGCACTGGAAAATGGCTCCTCTCCGGAGAACGGCGCTGCAGACGGCGAGAGGTCTGAGTCAGAGGATGGTAAAATAGATGATAACGTGACTGGACTTGATCAGGTGAAGGAGCTGGCTGAGACCATCGCGTCGGATGATGGAGCAGGTATTTCACCCTGCGTGCCAGCAGCAGCCCGGGCCTCCAGCTGGTGGGCTGTCCCTGGTGGGAGCTGTGCCAGCTGGGGGTGCTCGGGGTGCTTATTTGTTGCTAAGCAGGACGAGCAGTGGCTTCTGTCAGCATTGTCTTGGCTCTTTGCATGGAGCTGCTCACATGCTGAGGAATGGGCGAGTGTCAGTGCAGCAGCGAGCCCGTGAGCTCTGCTGTGGGAGCAAGAGCCCAGCCAGGAGCTGGGCTGGGCTGGGGGGCCAGTGATCTGGGCTGTGGGGACAGCAGCTGGGGCTGGGCTATGGGGACAGCAGCTGGACTGTGCTGCCAGAGGCTCTGTGGGATGGTGGAGAGCGGGTGCTGCAGGGCTGGGCAGCAGCCAGGGCACAGGCTCCTCTGGTCCTGCTTTTAGTAACAAAACTTTTGATTTATTAGCCTGGCCTGTCACTTTCTGAAATCCACATTCTTTTGTATTCTGTTCCTCTTCCTGCTCCAGTGGATCCCAAAAGCAGAGAAGTGATTCGAAATGCTTGCAAGGCTGTGGGCTCCATTAGTGACACGTCGTTTGACATTCGCTTTAACCCAGATATTTTCTCACCAGGTATGTGCACAAAGAGCTGCTTTAGCTCTCCTTCAGAGGATTGTTGTGTCCAGCCAGCTACAGACAAAAAACTGTGTTCCATAGTCCAGAATAGCATTGGCTTTTGTCCAGCTGGGCATGGTGCAGGAGCCTCCACGAAGCAGAGAGACAGAGGAAGGAGGAAGAAATGAGACTGATGCTCCAGCCACCAGCAGCAGGCAGGGAGCTGGCTCCTGCTGCTGTGCTCAGGGGAGGTCCATACACTGCTGCCAGGAATCTTCCTGCCATTCTCCAGCATCCCAGCTGCTGGACCACATGAAAGAGAGCAGAGGGAAGGGAAATAAATTAATTTGGTCCTAATGTAGCAGTTAACACAAAAATAACAGTTGTAGTTGAAGAACTGGTTTTGGGTCCTTGGTGTAGGGCAGGGTTTCAGTAACACGACGTAAGCAGGTCACTGTGCCCTTTCAAACCATCGTGTGATTCTATGCCTGGAATCAGTATTATTTTTGTTTGGAAATACAGACAAAGCTCCCAGAGTGTTTCTAGGGGCGAATACCAAGGCTGTGCACATGCAACTTGCAGGGGAATGGCCACGTAGTTGTATTTAGCTTGGATTAAATGTCAGAAGGAGCATGTGTCTTGAAATGCCCAAGCCCCATCTAATGCTGCTAAGGATTAGTGCTTTGGCAGATAGAACTTGAAACCCAGTTTTAATTTTGGTGAGCAAAAATGCTCTGAGTTTCTAGTACCTGAGGTATTTGCTTGTCCACTGAAATGTTCCTACTCCAGGCTGGCCAGCTGACTCTTGGTGAGTTTTTGGAGAAGCATCTTTTAACTTCAGGGAGGCAGAATCACTTCAGCTTTTCCCTTGCCCTCCCTGCTTTCTGTCTGTGAGTTGTTCCTTCTCTGAGCTGATGTGGTTTCTGTTTTCCTCTCCCTCTCCCAGGCGTTCGTTTCCCTGACTCCAGCAAAGAGGAGGTGCAGGATCAGAAGCAGTTGCTGAAGGATGCTGCTGCCTTCCTGCTGTCGTGCCAGATCCCAGGTTTGGTAAGGAGCTGAGGATGGGCAGTGGTGTCTCCTGGCTTGGAGCAAGTGCTGGCTTTGCTGGCAGCCACATTCTGGCACTGGCAGTGAACAGCACACACATCTGGGGCAAGCACAAGATGGGGGTTTAATTTCCCAACTTACATCATGGAACAATTTCCCACCTTAATCCAACAAAGAATTTTTGTCCCTGGTAATTAGCAGCTATTGGGAAGAGCTTGGGATAATAAAGACCACAGAAGTCACCCTCCCTTGCCCTGGGCATCCCTCACAGCTTACTGTGTATCTGACCCTGATTGTGACTCAGTTAGTGACTAATAATTTGGAGCAAACTGGGAAATTGTTCTTACTAGTGCCTGTCTAGTACTAAACCTCCCTCTAAGTGTTAAGCATTTGGGTGCTAGGTGAGCAATACCAATGTTTCCCCTCTCTGGGTTGACAGCTACCACCTGTGTCACAACAGGCATTGTAACTGGGAGGGTGGGATTGATGATCTCCATGCCAAGGGGTTCAGGAGCTCTGGGTTTTATGTGGGAGGAGATTTTCCTTGCTGGAAAGCTTCTTCTGAACTCAAATACACTAGTTCTGTAGTCACCATAAACTTTTTAAGACCAGCTGTTTAAACCTTCAAATAAAAAAGGGAGGGGGGGTGAATCAGAAAAGGGCTTCGTGGCTGTTGTTTGACAGGATAGTTTGTACAGTATGTAAACCCAGAGTGCTGCCCAGGCTCGTGTGAGGGCAGGGTAGGGGCCAAGTGCTGTATGGGTGCAGCTGGCATTGCTCCACAATGTGCATTAAGTGACTATCAGCACTGCAGCACGACTGGAAATGCCAGTGCCATCCCCTTATCAGCTAAGTGAGCACAGCTCCATGGAGCCTTTTAACTGGAAATGCTTTTAGCTGGTGACTGTGAGGCCCTTAAGAAGGAAGGGCTCAGCTGCCAGTGCCACAAACCTCAGTTAAATCAGCCATGCCAAGGGAAGGTGGTTCCTGAGCCATGGGAGTCCTCAGTCCCCACTCTGCTGAGTTCCTGCCTGGCCTCGAGCAGACAGCTGCATGTGCTGAACTGGACCAGCACTGTGTCCACTGGTCTCTGGGCTGCTCAGTGTCCACTCAGCACTTGGTCAGGAGCCTCTGTGGGGCTGGGAACTCTGCCTGTTGTGCACAGGGAATTGGATGAAGCCTGAGCTGTTCTATCCTGACGGTTGATCTCCCACACCCCAGTTGCCCATTGCTTACTGGGAGCCCATAGTGCTGCTTGTTCTACCCTGAGATATCAGTGACAGTGGTACAAGTGGCAAGGAGCCTGCACAGTGCTTTGAGGCTGTCTGCTGCTCGTGTTTGCTCTGCCTGTGCAGTGTGGTGGGCTCTGTAACACTCAACCACCAAAAGAGTTGTGTTCAGGGTCACTGTTGTCCTTCAGGGTACAGAGGTGCAGGGGAGCAGCTCTGTACTTGCCAGTTCCTGCTGTGCTGGTAACTCAGATGTCATCCCCGGCACCACCCTGTGTGTCAGGCAGCACCTCCTTCCCTCCCCAGGCAGATGAAGAAAGTAAAGAGGTTAATTGCAATTCTTCCCGTTGGCCTCAGTAACCAGAGTTTGCACATGCCCTGCAGGTCAAAGACTGCCTGGACCACACGGTGCTCCCGATGGACGGGGCTACCTTAGCCGAGGCCATGCACCAGAGGGGCATCAACATGCGCTACCTGGGCAAAGTCATCAACTTCATCAGCAAGACCCCCGGCCGTGCTCAGCTGGATCACATTTTTGTAAGCATCGGGCTGGCTGCTAAAAACCACCCTGGCAGAATTTGGCCTGTACAGGTTCCAGCTTGGCAGATTTTCTCTGTGTAAAAATAAACAGCTTCTGAAACAGAGGAGGAGGGAGAAGGACCCATAAGTGGTGGATGGGGAGTTGTGCTCCAAATCCTTAATGGCTTTCATAGTGTTAGAGGGGGCTTGAGTGTCCTTTGGGATGGAGAAGTGCTTCAGGGATTCCCCAGCATAACAGCCAGTAACACAGCTGGGTTTGCAGCCATGCAATCTGGGTTGGTTGGTTTTTTTTAAGACTCTTCATCCAGGCTTTGGATCAAACAGGGAAGTGTTGTGAGCAGCTGCCTAGGAGCACATGCAGAGCTGGTGCTGAGCTGGCCCTGCTAGAGCTGAGCTGGGCTGCATGGGGGGACCTGTGACCACTGCACGGGGGCTCTTCCCCAGCCCAGCACAGTTCTGTGCTGCAGCGTCAGGACTGGAGAGTGCATCTTCTGCAGACCTTGATAAAATCCCACTTCAGGGGCAAGTGTATTTTCTGTTGTTGCTGCCAACTGACTCTTGGTCTCTGCTCTTTATTCCCTTGGGTAGAAAATAGGAATCAGTGAATTGATCACTCGATCGGCCAAACACATCTTCAAGACGTACCTCCAGGTATGACCTGCAGTCTGACCTCTTGCCTCCTGTGTCCTCCCTAATGACTCTTTTCCACAAATAGAGCTGTTGGAGTCTGGTCTCTCATTAGGCAGTTCACGGGGGTTGCTTAGCAACGGGACGTGCAATCTCATTAGCACTAAAATAGGTACTGGCCGTGTGAGGGAAACAAGTTCCCACTTGACGGTGGCTTTCCCAGCGAGTCATCCTTCATGCTTCTCTTCCCCCCATTCTCACTCATTACGTTGAAGGCTTTTATAAGTGAAATCCCAGCTTTGTTTTCCCTGTGATACATCCTCCTCTCAAGAGGTGTTGCTTTTGCTTTCTAAGAAGCTCCTCCAATTGCAGGAGCCCTGGTGTGCCTGCCTGCAGCGCAGCAGTTCCCCAGCTTTGCCCCGCTGTGGGAGCCCCCGTTGGCTCTGCTCCCTTTGCCCCGGGTCCCAGTCCTGCTGCTGGCGGGGTGGGGTTTGAGGGGCTGCATGGCAGGGTGTCTTCCACTGCTGATTTTGGTGTCTCGTGCAGGGCGTGGAGCTGTCGGGTCTCTCCGCAGCCATCAGCCACTTCCTCAACTGCTTTCTGAGCTCCTTTCCAAACCCCATTGCCCATCTCCCGGCCGATGAGCTGGTCTCCAAGAAAAAGAACAAAAAAAGGAAAAACAGGAACCTTGGAAATGCTGATAACACAGCGTGGGCCAGCATGACCCCTCAGGAGCTCTGGAAGAACATCTGTTTAGAGGCCAAGCACTACTTTGATTTTAGCCTTGAATGGTAAGCAGAACAAATGACCTTCACTTGGCCAGGACTCACCAGCTGTCTGTAGCTCACACTGTTCTTTACCAGGACCTGCTTTGTGACTTGTTTTCTGCTTGAACAGAAGTTTGTACTCCTGAGGGAATTGTATAGGCTTACAATGGGAAGAAATTGGGCAAGGAAGTGGTGTGAGTTGTAACTCAAATTGGAAATGGGATGGAATCTGAGGCAAAGGCAATGAGGAAAACTGGAAGGGAAGGGACTCCTCTCCTTAGGGATGCAGTGGAGAGAAGGTGGCAGGAAGCTGAAGGAGTGTGGTTGAAAGACAACTGCTTATATAGATGGTTTAGGCTAAGGGGAGCTTATGCACCAAAAACGAGGAGGCTTCTCTTGTATCTGAAACAGATGGTGGGTGAGGCTGCTGCAAGGTGCAGATAGGAAATGTGAAACTGGAAGCACAAGCAAAGGGGCCCAAGAGAACCACAAGTTGGCTGAATCAGTGAGTGTCCCTTCACATCAGGGCCAACTCACTCCTCACCAGGAGTGCAGGGTTCATGCTCTCACCTGCATTCTGCAGTGAGCTTTGAAGAGCCCCCACGTATGGTTCCATGGAAAATACTATTGTGTGAGGTCTCTGTCAGCTTCAGCAGACCATGAGCAGCCACTGTGCTGTGAGTCCTTGGTTTCAGTCAGCACCTGGCTGTACAGGGAGCTGTGCTTCAGGCCACTGCAGCAGAGGGATGTCCTTGAGCAGAAACCCACCTGGGAGCTGAAGCTCGTGTGTGCTTTTTGCAGTGAGAATGCTGACCAAGCAGCAGAAGTGTATAATCTACAGAAAATCACCCTGCTCCGTGAAATCTCCCTCAAAACTGGAGTCCAAGTAAGACCCTCATCTCCCCTCCCTTCCCCATCACGTTCTGCACGGAGAAGCAGGCAGAGGATGCTCAGGTGGCCCTGCAGGGCCAGCCTTGTGCCCAGCCCCTGCTAGCCCCTGTGCCTTGGTTGTGTTGGGGTGGGGGTTCCAGCCCTGGAGAAGGAGACTCCCAGCCCATGTCCTGTTGCTTGCTCTGACAAACCAAACTCACACCTTAAGTTCCCATGCACACTGTGAATCTGCCTGTGGAATTCAAGGCTCATTTTCCCCTTTTTCCAAGTGCCTATGACAGTGGTGACCATGACCCCTTGTCTTTGGTTTCTCCAGATCCTGCTGAAGGAGTACAACTTTGACAACAGGCACAAGCCCACCTTCACAGAAGAAGATATTCTCAACATCTTCCCTGTAGTGAAGCACGTAAACCCCAAAGCCTCAGATGCTTTCCACTTCTTCCAGAGCGGGCAAGCCAAGGTTCAGCAAGGTACTGACCCAGTCAAAGGAAGAGCAGGGAATGTGTGGCCTGACCTGCTGCCCTCCACCAGCATCACTCCCTGGGTTGGGTGGGAAAGGACCTTTCAAGCTCATGTAGTGCAACCCTCCCCTGCAGGGAGCAGGGACATCTGCAACTAGAGCAGGCCCTGCCAACCTGACCTGCAGTGGTGCCAGGGATGGGGCAGTGACCACCTCTCTGGGCAGCCTGGGCCAGGCTCTCACCACCCAATGTAAACATTTCTTCCTTTGCTCTTGTCTAAATCAGTTTAGAACCATTACTCCACGTCTTGTCCCAATAGACCCTGCTCAAAAGCCTGTCCCCATCTTTCTGACAGGCCCTTTAAGTGCTGAAAGGCACAAGAATGTCTCCCTATATACATAAAATATACACCCAGGCAGTTCCTTTCTCCCAGGTTCTAGTCCTCATGCAGGGCAGTGACAGCTCCATCTCCCTCTGTGCTCTCACTCCATGAGCAGTGTGCCAGTCCTGTCAGGGGTTATTTCACATGCACACCTGTAAGACTAAAACCTTTTCCAGGTTTCTTGAAGGAGGGCTGTGAGCTCATCAACGAAGCCTTAAACCTGTTCAACAATGTGTATGGTGCTATGCATGTAGAAATCTGTGCCTGCCTCAGGCTGCTGGCTCGTCTCAACTACATCATGGGGGATTATTCAGAGGTGAGTGAGGGCCTGAGTAGGGACTGTCTGGTCCTCTCATCCTTCCCCACGCTCACCTGCTCAAGTGCACGGCCCCGTGTGATGAGCTCTTGGGTCTTCTGTTGTGTTTAGGCCTTAAGCAATCAGCAGAAAGCGGTGCTAATGAGCGAGAGGGTCCTGGGCATCGAGCACCCCAACACCATCCAAGAATACGTGAGTACAGGCAGAGGGGGGAGCAGCAGCACCTTGTGTGTCTGCACCTGGAAGACAGCTGCACTTCTGCCTTCTGTGCTGTCCTTCCCAGAAGCCTCCACTTCCATCCTCAGTTTTGCAGATTATGATTTTGTAAACCAGATACCTCAGTGTTTGCACTGCAGGTGTCCTGTTGGGCAGTATTTGTCCTACTTGGCTTAGAGTTTTGAGGGTTTGTCTGTTGAATATTTATTTAATGCATTCATTCTGATGGCTTTTGCCCTGGGCTTATGTGAAAAACAGAGTGAGCACCCCCCCAAAGTGCAGTCAGAGTATCACACATGTGCAGGTCCACTTGGAAAACGCCTTGGAGTATAAGAGACAATGAAGGGGGCATAACAGGAACTGAAATCAAACTTCAGCTCCCTCAGTGCTGTGTCTTGTGTGGTACCTCAGCAAAGCTGTAACTCAGACAGCACACTTGGACTTCTCTGAGTGCTGGAGACCCTTTTTCACCACCAAGGAAGATCTTCCTCATGTGCAGCTGAGGAAGGGGGTGGAGAGACCAGCTCTCTTGGCAGAGCAGTGAGTGAAAGCCATCAGTGCTGGGTGACTGCTCTCGTTACAGATGCACCTCGCTCTCTACTGCTTTGCGAACAGCCAGCTCTCCACAGCACTGAACTTACTGTACCGTGCACGCTACCTCATGCTGCTGGTGTTTGGGGAGGATCACCCAGAAATGGCACTCTTGGATGTAAGTTATCCCTTAGAGTCTTCTCGTTTCTCATCTCCAAGCCCACAGTGCTGTGCATTAAAAGATACTTCCAGGCACAGAGTTCTCCTCCCTCGGTCACTACCGGTTGGTGCCATTAGAAGGGGACAAGGGGTGTTTGACCCGAGCAGGGGCTCCCCACTGGGACACTGGGCGTGTGACTGCAGTCCTTGGGCACATTCCTTCATTCACCCTCGCATAAAATGAATGGAGAGTTCCTTGTCCCTCTCTTTTCTGGCTCATCTGGCCTGTGCTGCCCAGGGGAGAGTGGTCTCCTGCTGTCTGCTGGGCAGTGGTGGCTGCTGGAGCAGCGAGGCTCACTTTAGGGAGCCATCAATACACAGTTTGTATCTGTCCCCTGAAGCTCTCTGCTTGGCTCCCCTGTGCAGAACAACATTGGCTTGGTGCTCCACGGGGTGATGGAGTACGACCTGTCCCTCCGCTTCCTGGAGAACGCGCTGGCCATCAGCTCCAAGTACCATGGCTCCAAGTCCTTGAAGGTTGCACTGAGGTGAGTCGGATGGAGCACTGTGGGGAGGCACCTTCCCTCTGCCCCTGGCAGTGAGGGGTGACCTGACTGCGTGGGGCACACTCACAGCCACCTCCTCCCTGCCACTGGGCTCCTTGGGCCCGCTGGGTGGCACAGTGTGCAGTGTGGTTGTCTCTAAAGCCAGAGAGCCCTTCTTGGTAACTGGGATCTGCAGTCATGCTGGCTGCCTCAGAGGTCTGTCAGGATGACCCTGGTCCTCCTGGACTCTGGGTAGAAAAGCATATGTGGCAAGTGAAGGTTGGAGAGTGGCTGGTGTAATTACACTGGGAGACCGGGAGGATGCATAAACACGGGTAGTTAATTGTTTCTGCCCTCAGGGAGCTGTCTTTGAGAGGCATGTAATTTGCTTTTGTCCTTTACCATAAAGCCTTGTATTTGAATAAAACACTGAGCAGCTTCCCGAGGGCACTGTGAGTGGTCGGCACCTTTAGGATCTGCTCTTCAGTGCTGTCTGCACTGTCCTTGAACACAGGCCTGGCTCCCCACCAGCCCGCTCCTAATTACTGCTGCCACATTGCAACCCATCTGTTCTTCGTCAGGGTGCAAATAAATCTTATTAAGCACCCACAAGAGCCTGGTGTGTTTTCCAGCAGTTGATGGATATACATTCTGCAGAGCACATCTTGCCTTCCCTTGGTAGCACTGGGAGGCTGGGTGAGATTCATCACCTCCCAGAGGAACGCTGCCAAAACTAGAAACCTTCTTTCTCTCCACAAATTCTGAGGAAGCCAAGTCAGCTTTCCCAACTGCAGAGAGCCCTGGTGCCTTGGGTCTCAGCTCTGCTGCTGTTTTGCTGCCTTGGGTCTCAGCTCTGCTGCTGTTTTGCTGCCTTG
>JAOEGS010014527.1:3758-16017 GCA_025447755.1 Corythornis vintsioides
AGGGGATACAGCAGGGGATACAGCAGGGGATACAGCAGGGGATACAGCAGGGGATACAGCAGGGGATACAGCAGGGGATACAGCAGGGGTACAGCAGGGGAAGCCTGAAACACTCTCTAGAACCCAAGCACCAGCATATGAGACACACAAGCTGTAATAGACATCTGGTCTATGTCCTGATCCCTTTAAAGCAGAGCTCTAGAGTTTCAAAGGGACCAGTGCTGCCTGCCCCCAGTCTGCTGGTCAGTGGCATGAAATGCTACCAGCACCTCCTGGTGATGTGTAAGGGCATTTCAAAGGCAGCAAGCTAACAGTGACCTGACGCAACAAGAGCCAGCAGAACAGCCCCACGAGGCAGCTGGGATAAAGGAAGCCCAAAGCCAAAAGGCCACGGGCATCACAGGACTGGCCCCACTGCTTTAATGCTTCAAAACCAAGGCCAAGCACCAAGCCAAAAGGTACACCACAGGAGAAGTCTTTCAACCTGGCTGATCAAAGCTGAGGATATCAAACAGCTGGAAGTCAAAATTCAGGAATTTGAACCTTGAATTAATATACAATTAGGTAGCAAAGAAAATAAGGAAACAGTGGAACAGATGTTTAAGAAAAATGTTAGCACTGTTTGGAGGCTCTTAAAAAGATAACAAAACCAACAAAAAACCAAGGAGTAGGATGTGATTTGGCTGCCTGAATATGGGGATCAAGCACTGGTCTTGATGCTCTGGGAGTATTCCTCACCCAACATCCATCTGCCACTCCAGAAGAAATCAGTTTCCCATAGGTCCTGACTCATACCTGTCAGTTCTGCTGATGTCTCCTACCCTGGGGCATCTCAGCCCTGGAAGTTTGCCTAAAAGAAACTCTGATGTCTAGGAGAAAATGTCTGTTTCTGGTTCATGATGACTGATCTTCAAACTGATGGTCTATAAACCCATAGATCCTTTCAGCCTCTCCTCTCTCAGGCTGTGAAATGTCTGTGTTATTTGCAACACATTCTGAGCACTGTAGGGACTGAGCCTATCACTTAACTGAGCCAGGAAGCATTTTCTTTTCTACACTATGTAAAATCTATTTTTTCTGCCCTTTTCTGCAGCACTGAAGTTCAGCAGTGGAAGTGCATGCTATGGATCACAGCCCTGTGACATTACAAAACCCTCACTCACAGCTGCCAGGCTCAGCTGACTCACGCTCAGAGTCACTGTGATGGGGGGTAGGAAGAAATTCTGCACTTGGTAAAAAACACACCGAGGGTTTTTGCTTTCTCTTTGTATAACAAAAAGTGATTTACCTGCCCAAAGGATCTGGTATATCTTACCATATCAATTCCTTGCTAAGGGAAGGACTCTTGAGCACTGGCATCTCTCCTGTTTCTTGCTCATGACAGAGAAATAGATTTTTCTTTCTCTTTTTTTTTTTTTCTTCTTCTTTTTAAATCTCACTGAGGTCTTTGTGTCTGATAGGAAGCACAAAAGTATCACATATGACCTGTGATATCCAAGAATTCAGACCACAGGCCCCAGCTGCAGCTCTGTAAAGCAGCAAGCAGTTTTAAACTTGATGACCTAGTCATTGTGGGGACAGAACCACAGCCCTCATTTTCTTACTTGGAGAACAAGTATTTTAAACAAGGGGAATATTAAGAATTTAGATTCTAGAACACAACTATTCAGGATACCAAAAGTTCCCAGGCTTTACCTCTTCTGTAAATTAATACCTATCTTCATAGAGCCAAAAAAAATCCAATAGGTTTTGGGCTGCAATTCTGCCATTATGCTAACAGTGTTGGTATGAACTGATCCCAAATCAACTACTTAATTTGCAAATTTTTTTCTGAAGAAAAAAAATTAAATTAAGTGTGCACGTGCACTTAGGAATCAGGATAAATATACATTATTGATTTACTGCACTTTGCAGCTTAAGGTATTTTTAATGTCTTTAAAAGTTTAAACAAAAATTCTGTGTACTGAATGACTTATGCAAATAGAATTTAGTTTCTTTGCTATTCAAACTTAAAAGACTAAAACATTATTATGCTGCTCCTGTCAACACATTCACTCTTCAGGAGAATTTCCAGTGAACCAAGCTGGTGTCCCAGGATCATCATCTCTCAGAGAATAAGCTCAGCACAGTGACAGAGAACATGTTTTCACTAACCACAGCCACAGTTATGTCCACTACTGCAGCCACACATTCACCACAGGTCCCAGCCCTACAGTTCTTGCCTGTGAGATCACAGACAAACAGACAATGCTGTTGGACATGGTGAAGGCTAAGCTGCCTATGTGACCTTCCATCAGAAATGGTGGAAATGAGGAGAGCTAAGAGGAAAGGACTAGTTGGAGAAGAAAGCAAGGAAGGACAATGCATTTCATCTCCATCCTCAGCCTAACACTGTCTCTCAGAAGTGAGACAAGAGAAGTCAAATGGGGCAAACTTTGGGAAGGACACAGGCTTGGGTGGACAGCTCTAGTAGAATGATTTTTCCCTTATACACACGGAAAAAATTATACATATATTTATGAGTGAGGTGGCTGAGGAACAGTAAAGCCCATCAAAAAGTGAGAAACTCAAGTGAAAAGTGGGCTTCACAGAGAGAATGTCTGTGTAAAGGGAAATGGCTCTTAAAGCTTCAAGTGGATCTCTTGGGGATGAGGGAATGTGGGAGACAGGATGATGATGTTCACATGGTAGGAAACAGAATGCATTAAGGGTCCTACAGAAGTTGCAGCATGAAAAGTGGGCTGAGTTTTGATGAGACAAGAAGGTTCAGTTCCCACACAAGAGCACTGCCACATTCCCCTATGTGCATAATTAAGAGAGAAGGAAGGTGAAAAATAACAGTCATGCTGGAAAGGTAGTGACAGGTACTCAGGGGTTAGAGCAGTGGCATCTCAGGAAGATTCTGACTGGGTTAATGATGAATTTTTAGCTACTGATGATTATGTAGGTTAGGATCATGCTCCTAGCTCTAGTGGTTAACTCCCCTCCTCAGTTTCTTTCTGACTGTCCTTACTTGTCTAACTGACTCTCCTCTCAAGCATTTCTGTTGCCCTTTAGATGACCACTTGTACCTGGCTTCCCTTCAAGGAGTTCTATGCAGCCCAAGCAGAAAGCTGCCATCAGAATCCCTGGGCAAGCAGGTGGCACAGCAACTTCCAAAGCCACTGGGATGATATGGATTCACATCATCTGCAACTTGTCAGGTCTGCCTTCATTACAGAGACCATTCCCCAGCAAAGAGTTCTCCTGCAAAAGAGCCACGTTGTGGAACACCCTGTTCTGCAGCAAAAGCAGGAATGAAGAGATTTACAAGTCATTAAAGACACCTTTAGAAGGCCTTTTTTTAATTACATGTGAACTGTGACAGTTTAGAGACTTGTTATGCCTATGTTGCTGCTTCCAGAAAAAAACCCAAATCATCTAGTTTGTGGATGAAATTGCAAATATCAAGCACAAAGGCAAATCACTAAAGGAAGAGAGTCTACTGATTTGGGTTGGTTAATGACTTAAATAAATGTTGATGCATCCTGAACAACCTACATCTGGAAAGAGATGTGTTTTCTTAACAAAATATCCATGCTGTAAAATGTGTTGACTGATTGCAGAAAACATCAAGCACTTATCACCAAAACCCTCTGTTCTCCTTAAGACTTCACAGTGACATATCAACTTTGTGTGCTTTAGCAAGTAAAAATAGATACTTTCTTCTGCAAGCCACATCAATTTATCTCTGCCCTCACACCTAGTCTGAAGGAATGCCAACACTGTAAAAATAGAGCAAAATATCATGAGAGTTCAATTTTTTTAAAGGGTACATTTATTCTGTGGACAATAAATATTGAGACTGAGCAGGATAAGAAGTAGATGGTAAGAAAACAGTGTCATGTGGCCTAATGGCTGCCAAGGCTGCAGGCAAATTGTATTCTGATGAAAAAACCCACAGTCTACCCAGCATTTTAGCAGGATAAAGGAGAATTGAAAGGCTAGGAAACCAATGCTAAGTTAAATAAAGAGTGGCTTCAAAATGCGATGGTAATAGTGCAGACAAGTGACACACATTGCATAATTAGCTTTATGACTTTTGAAAGCAAAGGATGATTAATATTTATTTTTATATGCTTAGTTATGAAGCAAAGGCAAAGGATGGGGAAAATAGTTGTTCTTTCAGTTGAGCTAGTCAGCTGCAAAACAAGTCAATTGCTCTGGATTTGCTCTGCCTTCCCCGTGAACACAGAAAGTAACACAGAGCTGCCCTTGGCAATGAGACAGACACTGTTACCTCCCCCAAAGCCTGTAACATCTCATGATTAACATTCTTCCTCAGCTGTCAATTTGTTCCCCTTGCTGCCACTGCAGAAACCACTTGCAAAGTTTACAGAAATACAAGCCATTAATTTCCAATGCCTGTAAGAAAAGAGCTCTTTGACTCTTCTCAGATGTAGCAGCAGCATTTTCCCATTCTGGCCAGCACTGCTAATGAAAAATAACCTTTCAGAGGCTGTAAGGATTATCACAAGGCTCCCACACAGCAGCTCTGTGGGCAGAGGAGTCTCTGCTGTCCAGTAAAATTCCAAACTAGCTAACAACAATTTTTCTTGTTACACAGCAAGGAGTTGTACAGTGATGTAATATATGCAACGTGATACTATGCCACGAGTTTAGTTAAATATCTCAAGTAATGCAGAATCAGAAGAAAGAATTAGAAATCTGAATCAGAATTTCCAGGGGCCACTCCACAAGTGCCATCTAGAAGGAGGTGGGACACCATGCTATTAGGAATCAGGCACTGAAACTCTGAATAAAACAATTACTAGAATTTTTCCTTGTGGTTTGGTTAAGCTAGAGAGCTGGGAAGAGAATGATTACTATTACTAAGCTTATTCCTTGTGGTCTCAGTCCATTTCAGCGAACAAACATTTTTATCATAACATCCATCTATTTCAGACAACTACAGTTCTTTCTGCACACTCCCCGGCACCAAACCTTTAAATTACATAGTTTATATAGCCACTGCATTTTAAAAAACACAAATATATTTTTACTCATTGTAGCATAACAAACTGTGGGAATTGTTTGTTATTGTCTGTAAAAAGAAATGCAAGCTCATTATGTTTTTCTCCTCTTCCTTTAACCAATTTGATAAAAGGTTAATGTTCTTGATAGACCATTAGCTTATTGCTGAATCTTTAATGTCAGTTATGCCCTGGCTTGAAATAACTTCCAATGTACAGCACTGAGAACAATCCACTCACGAAGGTATCTCACAGCCCACAAGATAATCTGCATTTTCTTTACTGAGTACACAGCCTGACCTGGATGGGGTTTCCAGAGTCCTTTCTCTCATGCACAAATAACCATGATATGGAGCCAAAGGGTAAAAACCTACTAGTTTGCATAGAAAAAAAATATTAATAGCTACTTATGCTGTGGTTTCGATACAGATCATCTTACATATCAACAGATTCCACACTTACAACAGTTACTAAATGGCAAACTGGAAGTACAGGACCTCAGCTGCAGGCACCTCTCAGAAAATGGCAAAGACTTCAAGAGACAAGGTGCTGCAGAGATTCAGACATCTCTCTGTGCCTCTCTGCTGGAAAGAAGGGATGCACTATCTAAAATAAGTGAACCATTGGAAATATTTGGAAAATATAGTTTCCTTCATGGGGAAATTGGTTTTCTCTCAGTGAAAGCCACAAACTGTTCAGAGCAGCAGTGATCATATAAGCCTGACACTGGATAAACTCTCAGTCAGGATGATGAATTCCCAATTTTCTCACCTTTCAGCTGCTTCTCAGTAAACAATCTGAAATTCCAAGCACGAAACACAGGAGGAACCAGGGGCAGCTCTCCAGATTCCTCAGCCCTGTGAACAGTGCCTATCAGCACATCTCCACCACAGACCAGGCACTGTCTTCTGCTGCTGGTCTCTCAGTCATCATCTTGTCACTAATCCTACTGTGTTTCTTCAGAAAATTATTTTGAGATGGTAGTAAAAGAGAGAAGAAACCCATCAAACAAGATTTCTTCATTTTTTAGTAATAGAGGCCAAGCCATTGCTACTGTTATACTTAATTAAAACATCACTTTGCAAGAGGCTGCTTTGTTGGAAGCTTAAGACAGTGCCAACAGCAGCATTATTCAGTAACACTAGAATGGCACTGCAGAGCAGTGCCTGGGGAAAGAGGGAGGCTGCTGACAAAGTAGTGAGAAGTAAAAGGTAAAGGAACATAAAATACATTGAGGTTTTAAGAAATGAAAAGGGAATTTCATATTACTGTATGGAAAAGAGCTCAAATGTATTCAAATATGATGTCAGGCTGCCACTGCCCTTATGAGGAGCAGCCTACACAGGGGGATCTTTCCCATGTTCTCAGTGCAGGTGGTGATGGTGACATGCAACTAAAACCCTGGTCCCAGGCTTGCTCCCTGGCCCTTCAGCAATGACTGCTGCAGCACTTGCCAAGCAACACAAGCCATTTTGGTTTAACAGCAGACCCCTTGCAATAAGACATCTGTAGGGAGTACCAGCGTGGGCAGAACTGCTAGCTTAAAATACCACACACTGCACAGAGTCAGAATGGTGCAGAAAACACCCTGCAGAGGAGGTGCTCTGTCTGACTGTCCATTCCCCCCATGGAGGTCTGTGCATGGCCAGGAGAGCAGTAACTGACTGCAGAGCCAAAACTTCAGTCAAATACTCTGTCTCATGCACTGGAATCCAGCTGCCAGCATTAGAGAGAGAACCTAGCCAACAAAATCAACTATCTTCAGTATTTAGCTTCATCAGACTAAATCCCACTTGAAAAATAAGTGACCAATGGCTCTGGAAGAAGACCTGGTTGAGGTTCAGCACACACTGTGTGAAAAAACCAACAATTTGAGGTTGTCTTGACAACATCATCTGGTTCATATTTAAAGATAAAACCATTCTCCAACCTGAAGTGGATGGCAGAGCTAAAGAAAAAAAAAAGTAAGCATTCATAGTGTCTCCATAGCAGAAGCAGAGCTGCCTTCTGTCAGCTGCCTGCATGATTTTGGGGCTGCTGGGCTGGGCAGGAAAGGCCATGGAATCCCAACAGGCATCTGTCACAGTGTAGGACACAAGTGCCACACCAGAGTGCTCCATGCTGGATCCCACCAGTCTATCCTGGTATTTCCTTCCACCAGTAATCTCTCAGGTCAGAAATTCCCAGTATTAATTTAATTAATTAGTAAACTGCTTTGTTGTATAATGCTCTGCTCCTAATTTCATAAGAATTCTCCTTCTTCTACCCTGGAAGAAGACAGACATTTCCAAGTTGTTTAACAACCAAGGGCAGGGTGGGTGGGGAGAACTACACCCTATATTTATCTGCATTTCTTTTCCACCTAGTTCTTTTTATTTAATGGACGACTTGCAGTGAGCCTGAAATTCCACAAGATACCTACTCTCAAAGAAAAATGTTTAGAAAGTTTTCCCAAGCCATTTTAATATCCCTTACCAAATAATTCAGGAATTGGGTTTTTTTACCCTTCTCCTTTTAATGCCTGAGATCCCTTAGTCACACACTGGTGGCTAAAATCACATCCAGATGTTTTTTCCAAGCTGACACACTGCTCTGTGACCTCAGTAAGGCCAGGTTTCTGTTCTCCAGTACTCATTAGCTGGCACCCATCTGCAGCCTGTTTCCTAGCCAACAGGTTGCTCATTTGCCCAGCACTGTCAGGTCACCAAGAAGTGTCTCCCCGTCATCTCTGCTCCCAACTGACCTACACCACTTTGTCCTGAGCTAAGAACAATTTCCTGAGGATCACTCTCCTCTCGAACATTAGCTCCAAGAACCTTAAGACACTCCCAACTTTTTGTCAGTTGGCAGCTTCTACCATTCCTATCTCATTGGCACTTCTATATCCACCCAGTGCTTCATCCCTCTTCTCTATTAGTCTCCTCAACAGCCTCTTGTGGCAACTGCTGCTGAAATTGGAAGAATTGTAGTAAATTGGTGGAGAAGATTGATTTAAACACAGGCAATGTCTTCATCAAATTTTTCGGTTTGTGAATAATAGACATTCTTTAATTCCCCTCCTAATAATCCTTTTTCTTGCCACTCTGGAGAGGTTCAGCACTCTCATTCCCAGGCTCAGCTGAGCACTGCAGCCATGCAGTTTTTCCATCAGGCACTCAGCGAGCTTTCTAAAGCAACCTTTGGACTAATGTCACCATTTTGATTTTCATTTCTTTTTTATTAGCCACCTTACTTTCTTCAGTCCTGGCTTTCAGCACTGCTATGCTAACAGATGGCACAATCTTTCCCTCAACAATGAGAAGTCTGACACACTTACAAAGGTAGGCTTTTCTTAATGGGAATGAACAGCTGGGCAGACCAGGGTGCAACAATTACATTTAACTGGCTGGCAAAAAAGGATGAGCCCAAATACCTGCTGCAGGTGTTTGCAGTCTCAGCTACAGCAAGCATGAGAAGAAGTGGGGGGGGGGGGGGGGGCAAAGCCAACCCCCCCCAAAGCTTGAAAACCTGAAGGCCCCCACTACTGAAAGCACCCCTGTGGTTCTGCTGGATCCCATATGTATTGGACCACAGGAGAGCTGCAAGGGCATTGCTTCTGGTGAGGTGCTCTTGCTGTAGGATCCTGACTTGCCCCATGTTCAGCCCTTCCTAGAGACCTCTGCCCATGCTCTCCAGGGCTGCCTTCACAAGGGGAGTCTGGATTAGCAGCTGATTTACAGAATGATTTCATAATGACATTTTCCTACCTCTTTTGCCTAAAGTGACTCACCATTAGCTCTGCTGAGCTCTCCTGCTTTGCAGGTGTTCCAAGCAAATTAATGCAGGACTGTGTATGATCTATTCCCTGCAAGCTTTATCTGCACTCAAGGTAAGCAATAAAGTGGAACAGTTAATTAACACCTATCTTAACAACAGCAGCAATTAGAGGATTTGGGGCCAAAACAGCTCATAGTTGAAGAAGTAAAAAGATGGGGGCTGGGCAGGGGGCAGGAAGAATTCCTTGGGAAAGTTGCAAAGAAAAAAGCATTCCCAAAGAAAAGTTCTTTAGGAATATAGGCCAGAGGCAATATTACTATTTTGAGGTGTAGGAAAATGAAGCATACCTAAGTAGAAAAAAAATTATATGGGGTTTTTCATCTTGCCTCATCACTGTAAATAATACATTAAAATCACTTATTATGTATTTATCATGCCCTTTACAGAAAACACCACATCTGCTGGCAATTCTTCTTGATCATTTAGCCAGCAGTTTGCTCCCACTGCTCACTGGGTAATGCTCCCTGGCTGCCAGCCACCCCTGCAGGCACAGGGGTTGGGCTGGATGAGCTCTGGAGCTCCCTTCCCACCCAGACATGCTGGGATGCTACGATTGACAGCTGCCATTTCTCTGTCACACATCCCTGCAGGTTCCCTGAAGTGGCTTGGAAGAGGCTGTGCTGCCTCTGGGAGCAGTGCCACACACATGGATGGCTCCACTGTCCCCTCTGGTCCAGGCACAGCTCCCCGGGATGCACAGAGCAGCTCAGCTGAAGGGAAGAATCCCAGGGCTTTAGGAGAGGGAGTGTGCAGAGAGCTGGGCCCAGGGGAGGGAGCAGGGACATGAACTGAAGCATTGGGAACAGTGCACTCGGAGAAATGCTGCTAAATTGGTACAAAAGGAAACATTCCCTGCTTTTGCAGGCTTTGAAGTGAAATATTTGATCTGTGTTTTAATAGACTCAAGCCAAAATACCCCAACATTTATCTCATAAACATGACTATCATGGAAAAAAATCTGTTTTCCTGACAAAGCTGCAGTTTTGCAGGAAATTCTTCTTCCATGAGAAAATTATTTGACCAAAAATTCCCAGTCAGCCTCAGAAAGCCACTGAAAATTGGTTCTTGCTATTTAAGGGTACATTACTCTGCCATCAGAGCCTTCCAAGCCCTTCAAGGGCAAAAACCATATATATCCCTGTAATCAACAGTGCAAAACCCTGCTGGACTGCATTTACAGCATTTGAAAGAACTACCCATTTTATTTCCTGAAAGAAAAATAGTTCACCTGCCTAAAATGTGAGTGAAAGGTCTTTGAATAAGTAAATTAAGCAGCCAAATGATTTACCAAATTACAGACTTTGGCACCAATTTTTTGTTGTAGTACTTGCTGCATTTTCTAATAATGCAAACATCTTTTTATGTGGATGAGCTTGAACAGTACAGAGCATAAAACTGTCTTTTCACTTCAGTATGAGCTGTTTTGTCTCCAAATCCCCTAACTGCTGCTGGTGTTAAGATAGGCAATTAACTGTTCCACTTTATCACTTACCTCCAAGTTAGCATATGAAAGGAGAAGTGAAAACCAAACAGAACATTACCACCTAAGACACCCCAGTCAACATTTTCCTGTGAATATCTCACTGGGTTTTATAAACTGTTTTTTAAGCACTTGAACCAGATGATCCCTGTAGGTCCCTTCTGACTGAACTATTATATTTTATTCTATTCTAACTGACTTCTCTCTCATTCTTGTTCACTCCTTTCTTCAACTGCTTCGGAATTTTTAAAAGAAATTACACAATTGAAATGGATTTTGAATGCAGAAATTGCACTCAGTTATCCTAGGAGGAAAGTACTGAAGCAACAACAAATATTCATCATATCTGCAAATTTACCATATTTGTATTCAGTCTGCAACTAGGTAAAAAAAAAACAAAACCCAAAAACAACAGTAAGTAAAAGCAAAGCCAGAGCAATATTTCTACTAATACTCTTCCAACAGGAAAAGGCAACTAGCTTTCACTTGATTAATTCATTATATCTTGCACATCTTAAAACACAAGTGATATTTTAGCTTCATAGCATGCTCTCCTGAACAAAGAATTAATCCTCAACATAAAGGATGGAACACTTAGTTTCAATGTTGTTTAAGTTCCAATGGTAGCAGATAATTAGAAGTGAAAATAACTACTGGACAGATGAAAATCCTGGCCTCATTCTGAGTGCAGTATTATTCTAAAGATCAGCTCCCTTTGAAACTGAAAGATGGCCATGTCTATAAAACTTTACTACAAACTAATCCAGGAAATGTACTGGTAGTTTGTCAAGAGTTCTACAAAAATATGTAAAAAAACCCCTGCAGAGATATTTTATAAAGAAATGAGCTGGATATGTTTTTACATTCTTCAGCTTTATGATTTATTGGATGTCTGCCCAGTATAACTATACAATAAAGGAAAAGGATGTTTCCACTTTGGCAGACTCATGAAGCCAAAAGGTATGAAAATAAAATGATCCCTGAAATCCTAGTAAAATTTTGCCTAATACCATTTGCAAAAGACACTTGCCAAAATACTTCTTATTTTGTAGATGCTTTTATGCAACGTATTAAACTAAAATATATTATGTAATGCTTAGAAGAATTTAAAAATTCTATCCTGCCTGTCATTAAAACTTCACAGGCACTGCACATTCCTTTTCCATGATATGACATGAATGTTACTTGCTGAGTATATGACAGCAAAGGAAACACAGCATCCATGGAAGTCTGAGCACATGCTGGACAAATCAGGAAACCCGGATGCAGTTCAGATGTTCTTTGCTGTCTTGGCCAAGTCACTGGATCAACCCTCTGTTTTGGGTAGCAGCAGGACAGGCAGGGAGAAATCCTTCCTCAGGAACTATGTAGGAAGATGGAGAGCTCAGGAGCTGCCACCTTGCATGGTGGCAATTTTCAATGCTTCAACACATATTTACACGACTTCAAACAACTTCAGCTTCAACAAAACAACCAACCAGGCAGAACTGCCAAGGTGAGAGTTAATCAAGTCTCTGGTAAGATAAAAACCAGTACAAACAACACAAAAGATTTCCATGAGTGTTCTTTTAAATTTCATGTAAGCTCCCTTTGGCCATCAGGATAAGGGTGGGAGGAGACGTTTCCCTGGCAGAGCCCCAGGGTTTCCCTGAGCCAAGTCTGAGGGGTGTCTCAGAGCCCCTGTGAGGGGCTGCAGCCCACCCTGTTGTCTGTCCTCCAGCCCAAAGGGGTGACCTGTTGCAGAGCCTGGCTGAGGCCTCGTGGACACAGCTGAAAAACTGAACAGGGTGGGTTGAGTCACAGCAGTGACAGGGAGGTTCAGAATTGGCACTGATCAAAATGCACCAATTCCAAAGGATAATTGAGCTCAAGTCAAGAATTCCCAGGTGACATCCACCACAGCTGGAGGCTCAGGCCTGAGTTAGAGGGCTGGTAGGTAATAGGAATAAGA